>LBLO01000037.1:0-71835 GCA_004354395.1 Chondrostereum purpureum | reverse complement strand
AGCCTCTCGGATATAGCCGTAGTTTCGTACTCCGCACCTGTAGATACGCTCCAGAGTNCTCTGTGATGCTCCTTAGTTGCTCACATCGGACTCTAGGTTAGTAGATAGCTTTCTACAATGTATTCAGTTGCTCACATCGGACTCTAGCCTGATTCTATCTTGCTTGCCTTCCTGGGACGCTCCAGCACCGTTTTATCGCTGCTATCCGCTTTGCAGAGACGCCTACTTCAACAGCCATCATGTGGGTGCATGTGATGGTGAAGCAACACTTGGTAAGTAAGTACTACTTGCTTGCTAAGAAACAATAAGGAGATTGCTAATAATCTACAAGGGAAGCATTGGAATCTTTCTGATAACAAAAGCTACTAAAAGAGGATGACTGGAAAGGGAAGTGGGAGGCAAGACCGAATGGAGAAAGAATGTCCG
Source organism: Chondrostereum purpureum (assembly GCA_004354395.1). Lineage (NCBI taxonomy): Eukaryota > Fungi > Basidiomycota > Agaricomycetes > Agaricales > Cyphellaceae > Chondrostereum > Chondrostereum purpureum. Next base: position 71,409 of record LBLO01000037.1, on the reverse strand, counting down.
GCAAGGTGGGTATACGGCTATGCCCTAATATCATGAGTCACCTAGGCTGCTTCTGAGGTACAAGGTTGCTCTGGGTATAGGCCCTGTACCTGATCTTCTTTCGGTTACATAGAACTGGCCTCGGTATACATCCTGTGCCTGAGATAACATCAGTTATCTTGATGTCACTAGAGTAGATCACATTAATTAGATGTTCCTGAGATCATCTCAGGCTTAATTTGGAGTAACTTAACTTAGCTTGAAYACTATTTTTTTTGATAGTAGTGTCTAGATACTCTACATACTCTATTACATGTAAATCTAAGGAGTTTAAGCTATATACAGTGTGTTTTACCTGCTACAGCAAAGAAAATAGATAGCGTAGATCATCCATCAAAGAATCACGGATGTTTGGGATTGATCCCACTCTTCCGATGTATTCCGCTCACTGTCTACAACAGCCTCTAGCCTTATACTGGTATAATGTATATCTAAAGTAGTAATTACAATCTTAAGTGGAGTACTTTCTTATCTAGAACCCCAAGTTTCAGAGGAATTGGCTAAGTATCTGATTTTATATCCAGCAAAATAAGATGTCACAAACTTGAACTCAAGGCTTATATAGCAAAAGTACTCAGAAATCTACAGTTTTGAGAACTTCAAGGTATTACAACTTTGGGGCTACAAATTTTCATCAGAGATAAGAGTAATATACTATTGGGTATGGTTTTCTACTCTTTATAAGCCTCTTCTTGATTACAATGCACTTGTATTCAAGTTTTATAGAGAGTATTTGTGATGCTTTTTAAAAAGTTTTTTATTTCCTTACTTAGACTAGAGTTTATACTACTACAAACTGGATATCTATTAGAAGGGCTATTGTAGGCTTGTATGCTATRAGTTTTAGAATGGACAAGRTATATAGAGAGTAAMAAAGGAGARGAAATGAGCGCGGAAAYATGTWAGAGACCAGAGTATTCTTATGATGTAAAATGAATGATGGCCAAGGTGGCCAACTTTCCAGCGTCCTTTTGGACTGAGGTTGGGTATTCCCAAGGTCACATGCATGTTTGTTGAAAGCACGCGCGGAGTTTCAACCACTCTTGAACTTCAACATTCACCTTCCTCCCTTTCCTCCTCCCTTTCCTCCTCCCTTTCCTCCTCCCTCCCTTCCGCTCTTTTTTATTCTATTTCTTTATTTCTTTCATTATAGTAAGTCTTTTATATGTTATCTTTCTATTGTCTGGTACCTTGGAGATAGGGTTAGGAGACTTAGAGATGAAGTGGCAGACTTTAAGGTGTGTTAACTTACTCTTTTTCTTTTCTTTGTTCTAACTAGATTTCTTAGAGTTTTCTTCACCCTTCACCTTCACCTTCACCCTCTATTCTCATCCTCTGTCTCCACCTTCATCCTTCACCTTCTACCTCCACCTTCACCCTTCACCCTTTATATTCACCTTCTACCTTCACCTTCTCTCTTTACCTTCTCTCTCTATCTTCACCCTTCACTCTTTACTTTTCTTTCTTTATCATTACCTATGTATCCTCTATCTTTCCTTTCTATCATTATCCTGTTCTCTCTTTACTTACTTATCTTTCTCTACTATTCTTGATATTACATAGTTGATGTAGTAGTCCATGTACTAGTAAATAGAATAAGTGAATATAATGTTCAAATTGCCTGTTATTTGAATCTCCAGTGGGAATGTTCCTTTGTGGATCCATGCTATACCTATGGAATATTCCACTATATCATATAGAATGGTAGCACCTAGGGCTGGATTCTTGTATAGAGCGGGGATCCGGACCGAAGTCTTAGCACTTTCCAGGCTCCTAAAACCAGCCGTCGATAGGGCGTTTCACCTCTACGAGTTCACGAAATGAGGTTTTTTATCAGAGGTGATGATGACATAGTAGTGATTTGATGTATGATATTTGATTACGATTTTGTGATTTGAGATGATTATATAAGAAAGTTTTTTGGTTCACGCCCTATGACGGCTGGAAAACTGTCCTCGGCATGGGATCGGCACACGAACGCGGACCTTGAATCTGCCTGCTCAGGTCCGTCTCATTCACTTTGCACGCGCCTCGCGTTCACATCGATTTCATCCCAAATTGCTATCATCATGACCCTCACCACAGACCAACTGAAGGACATTGTTTTGAAATTTGACCAGCACCCAGCTTTGAAGTTATCAGGAATGAGGAAAGCAAGGTCCTGGAAAGAGCCCTGCGCATGTTCCATCTCACACACGATAAGGTGAATATTTGGATGATCGTTGGACCGAAGAAAATAGGCAGTCTTCTCAGGTCGAAAACGAAGGGTCGTCGTTACATCACACATAAGAGGAGGGGGGAGAGTGGCAGATGCAACATAGAAAGGAATTTTGCGAAGAAGGAGATGCGGAATAGTCACAATGTGCAGGTAGGAATTTTGGAAGGTAGAACCCCATTGGCTGACACAATGTCCTTCATTGAAGACGGAGTAGAGTAGGCGTGAGGTGAAGGATGCCGTTTCCCACAGCTTTGTGCACTCCTCTTCGTTGAGAAGCTCTGAGCTGATCGTAACGACACAATATTTTGCATCTTGAATATCCTGAAACATCTTCAGAGAAGCGGAGGACTCTGAAAGCGAGATACATACCTTGTAAGTCTCTGGTTTATTATTCTCCTTTGTGACAGCTACTGCGGATATCCCTGCCTTGTTGAGATTCCATTCATTCTGCTTTCCCAGAAGGTTAAGAGGTGTTACCACCACAACCATTTTATCTGAGCCCTTCTCCTCCTCGAGAGCCATCAACAGAGCGATCCAAAATGATAATGTCTTCCCAGACCCTGTAGCAGCCACTGCAACAACATCCTTCCCTTCCCTGAGCGCAAGCGCAATACGAATCTGGAGATAACATGGGCGAACACCAAACTTGGCCTGGGTGAGGTCGCGGATCTCCTTGTAAGACCATTTTCGGGGGGACATAACAAGAGAAACAGAGTAATAAATTTAAAAATGAGTGAATTGATGCATTAGAGCAATAATAGTGTAGGGGGAGAAATAGTGTGCGGGAAACGCGTTGTGAACGCGAGGCGCGTGCAAAGTGAATGAGACGGACCTGAGCAGGCAGATTCAAGGTCCGCGTTCGTGTGCCGATCCCATGCCGAGGACAGTTTTCCAGCCGTCATAGGGCGTGAACCMAAAAACTTTCTTATATAATCATCTCAAATCACAAAATCGTAATCAAATATCATACATCAAATCACTACTATGTCATCATCACCTCTGATAAAAAACCTCATTTCGTGAACTCGTAGAGGTGAAACGCCCTATCGACGGCTGGTTTTAGGAGCCTGGTTCAGAACCCTGAAGGAATTGAGGGATAATTATTGCATATTGTCCTTACTTAGTGGCGTCTCGACCCGGTATAGAAGATTTGTAGAAGATGGGGACTAGAGAAAAAGGGTGAAAAAAACTACTGAAAAGTGAAAAGGCCCCAGTAGGTATAGGCATATCTTACAGTACACTAACGTCCTGTAAACACCAATTTGACTTTAACTTTATGGAGGCAAGACCGATGGCCCGAAGCCTACTATGAGACCACGTGCTGAGGCATTTGTGCTAGATTCTAGCTGTCCACTGCCGTTTCTTCCATCGACTGATAACCCTGAGTTCCTGCCCTCCGTTGTTCCTTCACAATTGTTTCTGAAGAGAGAAACCATCCAGCATCGATATGTTGGAGCCGTGGCAGGAATGCCGATGGAGCCTAACTTGGCACTTTCTTGGCAAGGGAGAGAAACTTGTCACTGTCAGCACCGCAACCGCCGTCACTGTTGGCCCAGTACATACCGCCCGACGTCCTCCACCGACGCCTCTCTACCGCGATGAATTTCCACCCTGTACGTTGTCTATAAAACGCACGATATTACTTCGCTCATGCTTTTTTAAATCAAGTTTGAGGTTACGATACCGCATATTGCCTATACATGCCTGGGCGGGTTCGTTGTACTTGTGAGTTGACAAGATCTATACGAACCCAAATATGTCGAAATTAACGATGGTGAATACCTTAGTTTGGCATGTTCTCGCTCTTCTTGAGGGAAAAGGTAAGAGCGACAGTCTTGTCATCAGTCCAAGCCAGTCTTGAGTGTCGGTCTTTCTCTTAGCTCTACGTTGGTGAAGCCATCTGGGCCTTTCTGTTCGGTGTTATCATAGGTGAGTGTTCTGGGTCGTGTTTTCAAGATAATTTCGATGACTGAAGTTTCTTGGATAGGTCCTCATGGCGCAAATGGGTTCAACCCGCGAGATTGGGGCTCTTCAGTCGACGTGGGGAATATAGTCACTCTGGAATTCACTAGGGTAGTTTTGGCCATAGGTGTGTTTGCGATTGGAGTTGAACTGCCCAAAGCATATATGGCTCGGCATTGGAAAAGTCTGTTCTTTTTGCTTGGACCAGTAATGACTTGGGTGTGTCTTGTTCTTGGATTCCAAGTGATTAATATCTAACCGGTCCTATTTCCATGTTTAGGGCTGGTTCGTTTCAGCTGGCCTCATCTATGCGCTAGTTCCCCCTCTCAACTTCGTCTCTTCCTTGGCTGTGGCCGCTTGCCTCACTCCGACCGATCCCATTCTGGCGGCAGCCATCATTGGTGGAAAGTACGCCGACAAACACGTTCCAGCCCACATCCGGAATCTTCTTGCGGCGGAGAGTGGTTGCAACGATGGCGCAGCTTTCCCTTTCCTCTACATTGCACTCTACCTCATCATAAATACACCAAATACGGGATATGCCATCCGCGATTGGTTCGTGATCTTATGGCTTTGTGAGTCTTGTCACCCGTAGTTTTTGGTAGCGTACTCATCTGCATTACAGACCAGATCGTGTTCGGTACTTTGATCGGTGTTGGGCTTGGCTACGGATTTCGACATCTTATGAAGTTCTGCGAGCGCCACGATCTTATTGACAGGCACTCTTTCGTTGCACAATATATATCCCTCGCCCTACTGACCATTGGTGTAACCACTCTTCTCGGATCTGACGACCTCCTGTCAGCGTTCGCATGCGGCGCGACCTTCGCTTGGGATGGCTTTTTCAACAAGCAAACAGAAGAAACATCCTTCTCATCCGTGATTGATTTATTGTTCAACATCGCAGCATTCGTGTACGTAGGTGCATGGATGCCCTTCGAAGATTTCGTCGACCCCGACACAGGCCTCAACATCTGGAGACTGGTGGTCATTGCGATTTGCGTTCTTCTTTTGAAGAGAATCCCCATCATGATCGCCTTGTATAAATGGATTCCTGATATCAAGACGTTCCAAGAAGCCCTATTCAGTGGTCATTTCGGTCCTATTGGAATCGGTGGGTATTTTTACTTTGTTACACTAACGTTGATCCTAATTATAGTTATAGGTGCTGTGTTTGTATCCACGCTCGCAGCAGAAGTATTGCATAAGAATCACAACGAGAATACACCCCACCAGTACGAGGTTCTCGCGGAGAGTATCCAGCCTATCGTAGCGTTCATGGTGCTCTGCTCTATCGTTGTACACGGTCTTTCAATCCCCGGGTTTCTCTCGGTAGACGCGTTCACCGCGGAAGAACACTCTCCAGAAGAGAAACTACAGTCAATGCGCAAAACACTACCCCCGAGTGGGCGAACATGGTGCATGCAGGGAATGTAGTAAACCGTCAAGATTTCGACAAAGATATCGAGAAGGGAACGGAGACTTCCAGCAGTGGAGTTCGCGAAACGGATGAAGATGTGGGCCGTCCGGGTATGGAGGTTGTCTCAGAATGGCAAGAAGGGCACCACACAGTCATCGAGCGACGTTCTGGGCCTGGAGAAGAGGTATGCTGCCTTGGGTTTTAACCATGTGTGTCTACTGACAGCGCCACCGCAGGTTGAAGTCGAAGTCATCCCAAATTATGATGCTCAACATTCGGGCTTCCATGCGACTGAGGATACAGCCAAGGCTTATCTAAACAAATTCCGTGAAACTCTAGGGCACGGGGAGTCCAAAGCGGGAAGTGTGACCCATTCTGTAGAGGAGGATTTACGTCTAGCGGAAGAGAAAGCGAAAGAAGAGGCGCATAAAGTGAAGAACGCAACTACTGCAGTTGAAGAGCCTGTCATCTATCATCATCGGCATAGTGCCAACGACGACGCAGGAAAAGTCACATTTGATCTTCCGAAATAACGATGCAACGGCCTGCACTCACTATTTATGTATCATAATACCATGCCAAATGTAAACGACACAAAGGGTTTGTATAGATGCTACTTACGAAGGACTTTGCATTTCCATTCGCTCTTCTTTACATATAGATAAATGGTGGTGGCTACATACTTGGTCAACACCAATGGTAGATTGTGTACAACAGACGGGATACAGATATGTCAGAACCTTCAGGTTTGAGAAAATTGATTTACATCCTCGAATATTCCATCACTGAAATTGTTGAGGTACATATCCCAGTCTCCCAACCTGAAAACAAGGTAAACAATCAAGGGATGTATGTAGTATTTGAGATCACGACGTACGCAAATCCAGCGGGAGCCATGGACCATAGTGCAGTCACGTCGACGCCTTGCTGCTCTGATGCAGGGGGGGAAGGATACTGCTGGTCCCACTGTTGCTGCTCTGGGATCTGATCCCCAACAGGAGGGATAAAAGCGTCGAGGTCAGGCGGGGCAAATGATAATGGCGGCATAGAAAACTCTTCTGGATCGACACGGGGCATCTTTTCAGGACGGTCATTGCTAGAGCTACCCTCGAACGGCTGCTGCTCTTGGTGTTGAGCCCCAGAAGGACATCCAATTCCCGAACACTGTCCATGTTTGCGCTTTCCACCGATGCTCCATGCGGCACAAGCTCAATAACGCGAGTCAACTCACGCAAAATGTCCCTGAAACGACCACAGGAATGCCATCTACACATATATGAATTAGGTCGGAACATTTGAAGGATTTCCGAGGACAATTACCGGTCTTCCAATAGCCTCAGAGTCTCCACGCATTCCGCCACATCGTCCACTTCCTGGCAATGAACTGGCCGGGGAATGGGGGGTTTCCTACTTTGTTTAGCCCAAATGTTGAACAGTAGAACTACTCCTACAATAAACGCAGAGATCTTCGGGGAAATTTTAGAGATATGCTTATTTTATGTCATTGTGGGCAGACTCACCGACGTGTAGTGCAGTGGTACTCCTGTTCTCGTTCTCTGTACCCTTAATACGTTCGCACACGACCGAGCTGCATTACTGCAAATTTCCAACGAGGGGAATGGCCCACTAGGACGAGGATTTCTTGGTGATGGAATGAAGGGCCGATGGATCAGAATTTGGACGTGATAGTAAAAACACCGCAGGTGCACGGACTGCTTGAAAAATCCTTCGTCTGGATTTGCTGGATCCCATTTGACTAGTTTCCGTGTAAGTCAAATTTCCTTCGATCATTACGAGAAACATACGGTGTGCTGGAACTCTGTCGGCCCATTCATTAAGTGATGAATCCAATTGAGCAACCATAGTCTCTTCGAAGTTGTGTTCGGGAGGATTGTTGCCTTGAACGGTGTACTAAACGCGAAGAGTATTGTGAGTATGTCATTACCGGTCACCAAGTGTAACTGACGAGGGATCTCANGGTACATGCCATCAGTTGCACCAAAGGTATAAGCAAAAGAAATTGCGCCATGATAGAAGGCTTTCCCAGAGGCTGCCTGAAAGCTTTGGTGGGATCAAGAGGTTCCCAATATTCGTCGTCACATTCAATAGGACGATCGATATCAAAGCTGAATAAGAACCGTTAGAGCTTGAGGTCTACCGTAAGGAAGCGGGACCTCACTCTTCATCTTGAAGGGCACATGGTCTACCTTCGATAGAGCTAAATATCCGGTCCAAACAAATCAAGACCCTGGATCACAGAGAGCCACATCAGTATCTACCGGAGGCCAAAAGTTCAAGAACATCACTACCAAAATGCCCTTTTCCAAAGTTCACTTTCAACTGTAGGAGTAGGAGAGGTATTTGACCGATTGCGGTGGGCGCCAATGTCTAGGGCAATCCGCACACCTGTTCCACAAACAGACCAACAGGAACGAGGTGCCGAAGTTCCATGCAGGTATTGCGTATACACCTGATTAGAATGAATAAACACTCAAGTTGAAGATAGACATGGCCAACGCACAGCATAAGACTGTAAATCATATAAGGAGAAAGGCTGGAAGAATGTATCCTTCAGAGTCACTTGGTCAAACCACTTCCATCCTCTTGATTGAGGGGAAGCATGTTTGCCCTCTAGGAGTACACGAGGGTCATCAGAATGACGCGCGCCTGTAGCGCAAACAAGAAGCAAGACGGCTCCAAAGGATGGATCCTTCAAGTGCAGCCCCTGCCGAATACACCGTTCAAATGTGGGGACATGAAATAATGGTAGATATATGTTGACGTGAGAAAAATAGAGCTTAATGAGATCCCATATCAGGTCGTCGTCCGGGAATATATAGGTTGGGACTTTCCCGACAGACGCTATTGCCTCCCACTAGAAAAGAGATGAGACTGGAATTAATAGATGTGTTAGGAGAAGTCTTACTGGGCGCCTAGTCCAGAACTCTTTCCGGCGGAAATTCACGTTGTTGCACACTTGGTTAGGCCCACACCCTATCGTAATTTGACCATTCAAATCGACCGCCGCATTCTCCACCCCTGAACCGGTATATAGTGCGAGATTATTGTCCTCCGTGTAAGGATGATAGCTAACAGTCCGAGAATCTTGGGAGGGTGAGGAGGATTGACTAGAACCGCGACCATTATTATCTAGCGGTTTTGTGTAATCTTTGAGGACTTGGGAGAGGTCGACTTCGGGATTGAGCTAATATTAATGCGTTATTAAGGTATAGTNGGGGGAGGAATGCGAATGTGATGAACCTTCCTGAACAAGGTTTCTAGCTGCTCCAAACGATCCTCAATACTGACTACATAACTATTTGGGGTAATGAGAATAAATGCAATATTGGTTGATGGTAAAAAAAAATAAGAGAAATAATCAAATAACGCACTCTTTCGTGATAATACGTTTCTGAGATGCGTGAGTGCCAAAATGCAATGTTGGTAGTAGCTTCTCGACTCACTTTTACATGTTCAGAGTAGAAACATGGCACATTCACATTGACACATGATGTACATCGGTTGTCCGGGCGGTTCAATCCATCACCTGGCTCAGATTAGACGTCGCTATAGCATTACAAGCAAGACCTTTACATCTGCCTAGGGATGTTTGAGGTCATTCAAGGAGACACTGAAGTTCACGGACTCCTCACTTTTCTTAGAGCGACACCGATCACAAGCCTTAGAAGTCCTTGGCACGTCTTTTCTTCGAGATGTCTTCGGAATGGCACTCGATACTTCTTCATCGCTGGAGTTCGACATGGTTTCAAATCAAGTCTCAATCCAGTTACCCGGATCCCACCACCAACCTTCGGATTCGGGCCGGTCACATTTTACCGTTGGCCCCTTCCTCTTACCAGCACATCTGTTTTGAATCATGCAATTGACGTCTTAAGTATTGGCAGATTATTATCCTTTGGATCATGTACTTTATACCTGGCCTTCGTCTGCGCGTCAGGGAACAGTATCCACGATTCGGCATGGGAGAGTTCCTGAAACGGTTACGAGACGACTTGTCTATTGACAGGCTGTATAGATCCTCAAGGTAGAAGAACACCATTTCATGGCTCGAGGGGTCGCAACAAGATTTATGGCCCGTGCAAGAAAGCAACGGTGTACAGTAACATTCATATTCAATACCCCATCATTGTACATATCATGCATCTGAGAGAAGGGACAGTGCCTTGTCAGAGCGAGCACGAATGACGCATTTGAAGGGCAACGGATGGCTGAAGTGAGTGCTGAGGATGCCTGTGTAACAGTCACAACATATTTTGAGCATACCTTATCCCCCCAGAAGTAAATTCCCGTGGTGGTACAACGGGTTTTCCATCTTCCAGTGGAGCAGTGATGTCAAAAACAGCGAGAGTCATTGCGCAAATTAGACGGGTAGACACTTCAGCGAGCATACGACCTTGAAAGGGATCTGAATAAGTCACTCCTCTATGGTTGAATGAGCCAAAAACCACCYGKGCAGATTCTAACACTAAAGTAAGCTGGTGTACGATAAAGATAGTAAGCAATAATAAAGCCCGCACCTGCGTCCGAAGCTAAACGTGTATTCACTAGGGTTTTGCTCCGGATTCTCTCCAAGAAACCTTGATGGATTAAAAGAAGATGGATCTTTGTAAACATCTGGATCGTTTGCCATTTTCCTGATGTCCAATCAGCCATGTTGGATTGGAGGAATAGTAGACGACTTACCAAAGATTAGGAATCACAATGGACCCTTTCGGTATGAAGTAGCCGTCTTGTGTATCATCTTCCGAGAGCCTACGAGCCAGCGCTAGTACGACAGCGATAACGCATCAGTACTCAACACTTGCACTTGCTGAGGGGAAACATGTACCCATGGGTATCACTGTATGTATCCTTAATACTTCCTTCACAATTGCACTCACATAGGGAAGTCGATCTAAATCAGCAAATGTAGGGAGGCTATATGTCCCAACGACAGCATCAATTTCCTGTTGTGCCCGAACACAGACCTCGGGATTGATGACCATTTCGCGAAAGAAAGCATAGACCGTGTGTATGGACTATATCGATGTAAATGTGGAGAGAATACAAGAACTCATGGACAGTCTTACCGTTTCAGAACCGCCTGTGGGAAACCAACATGAATACTCACAAATTATGGTGTAATGTCGGGGAACGTACCTGCCATTAAGATGGCAGCTGTGCTCTTAACCAGGTCTTCACTATGTCCCTCTGCAAGGAGTCTAGAGCAAAATGATTCTTGGATGGCATCTATTCCGTTCTTCCATAGACTGCTAGGTTAGTGCAGAACGATGAATGGGAAGTTGAAAGACGGTACGCTGCTTATCTCTTCTTTAACGAATTGAAAAGGTCTGTCCACCATCTCACGCAAAGCATGCTTCCCCCGTGCAGCATAACTCTGAAATCCAGCACCCGGAAACCAATTGGGGACATAACGAACTGTTTTGGGGTTTATCTCACGTCAATACGATGAAGGCTTTATCTCACGAAAAGGAAGCTGCTCGACCAAAAACTCTCCGGGGTTTGCTGCTCGTGATATCCTATCAAGCGAGTCGTTGACCACAGCAGAAATAGGATCATCCTTCTTCTCAAGTCTGTATCCGTATGCGGCACCAAGTATTACTCCTGCGCTATAACTGATGAAAAGTTATTTGCCATTCAGAGCAAGCCTCAATTGCAAGATGAGAAATTACCACTTACGAGGAAATGTGCTCTATGAGATCTTCGGGGGATTGAGTCAGTCGCTTTAGGAAGTCTAGGGCTTCCTGCATTTGTGCCGTTTGATAGGTCTGCAGGCTAGAAGCAGAAAGCTCTTGGTGGAGGAGTTTTCGCCCTGCCCTCCATCGAGGAGTCTGATTCTCGAGAATAAGCATACGATCCCATTCCATCAGCTCACCCATGACCAAGCGAGGTCGATCAGAGTAAATTCCACCCTTTTTTTCAAGCATTTGCATGGCTGTCTTGAACGAGTTGATGATAACAATAGTGTTTCCGAGAACATCAATGGACATCAGGTCTCCTATTATAAAATAACGATATGACACAGAAGGAAACGCGGGGAATTGCCCAACAGCGACTAACCATAGGTTTTTCCCCATTCTGCGTACAGTAACCACGGATATTTGGATCGCATATCAAGTAGATTTCCAATCACAGGAAGCCGACTTGGACCTGGAGGAAGGAGGCACTTGCGGTGTCGACGATGCCAGGACACAAGACGGAGGAAACACCAGGGCAAGATAATGGCCAGTGCAAACCAGATTGAAGGAAAATGCATTTAGGAGTGTGTATGCCTTGTAGACCACAAGGCGAGTATAAGTAAGTGCGGGTTTCTTATCAGTCGAAGCTAAAACGTCATTTTAGACGTCAACTTCAAATCTCGGAATGAAGTAATTTATCAATTGAAAGAACCTCATGGGAGATATGATATGGGACTTTCAGTACGCACGAGATGAACCGTATGACTAGGGTTTCATTGGGAAGCTATGTAACTTACATACCATCTCCAAGCGACTGAGTGGCATTTTGATTCTGTCACAAAAACATTCTTACAAAGTACGCACCATATATACTGAACACAACTAGGCTCGTGACCATCCTACCTCAACTCATCTGCATTCGGTCTGTCTTTTGTGATAAAGGTAGACGGTAACGAGTCTAGAACACAACCAAGAATTTAAATCATGCAGCACTTACGTAAACTTCTCTGTCCCTTTACAGGCTTTGGAAATTGCAAGATTGTTTCGGGACATTTGAGAAAGATGAAGGGGCGCCCTGATTTTGCCACTTCTCCATCCTGTATGGATGTATTTTTATTGGAGCTGCCACAGCATGCTTCCATAGCACCTCACACTTCCTAGAGTACTGATATTCTGTTTTGAATCCGCAGACAGAGTTCTCCGATCATCCAGGGTCCCAGAGAATACACTTTTGACTCTTGCGAGGTATGTTCAACGCTCACCGGGGCTTACTGTTAGCAGAAAAAACTCCACGAATCACCGCCGGCCTTCCTTAATTTGTTTGCACCAGGCCGCGAGGCGTTCGAAACCATTCACCGTGTCCAACGCCTGGTGGATATGTTCTTCTTGTGACCTGAAGGCATCCAATAGAAAAGCAAAATGAAACCTTGGTCTCTTTTTCTGCCAAGGGTCGATGATTTGGTACTCTATCTCATTGGCTCATCAGTGTCAGGGCAAACGAAGTTGATGAAAGTGGCGTCTTACTCCCACAGTCCGCTCCTTGAATGATCCCAAGCATCATAACGGCAGTATTTATATCGTTGTGTAAGTCTAACACTACACCTATCATGGATCCTCTACCCTCTATTCTGTTCTGTTCAGTTACCATTGGCCTGAGTGTGATTTACCTCTATCACTCACGATTTGGCTCCAGCCTACCGTTGCCCCCTGGTCCGAGAGGGCTGCCGATCGTAGGTAATCTCTTTGAGGTACCTGCAGAGAGAGAGTGGGAATGGTATAGGGAGCTTTCTACTCGCTATGGTTTGTCCTACCACGTTTGCTGATTGGTAATCTCATTTTGAGCGCATAACCAGACTCAGAAATTGTGTCTATCAAGATTTTGGGTACCCCTTTTGTCATTCTGAACAGCTTTACCGCAGCAGAAGAGCTGTTTTCTAGGCGGTCCACGATTTACTCAGATAGGTGAGTCGTAGACAACGATTCCACTGCTAGTAGACCTCACTCACTGTGTTTATCGGTAGGCCGAAGTGGAGGTTTCTGATGGATATGTATACGTCTACAAACAGTTCATCGACTTCAAATCTGACATTTTTCTACCAGCGTTGGATGGACTTGGTTGTTACCGTTTATGCGCTATAACAACGCCTGGAAAGGTACAATTTCTCTTGCCTCTCCAGTATTGATATATCTGAAGTCAATCAAACAAATAGTCCGCCGAGCTCTGTTCAAGCATGAACTGCAAAGGATGGATTACCGACCCCAGATGCTGGACGCAAACCGGATGCTTCTGCAGCAGCTGTTGAAATCTCCGCATGAATTCATGGCACACTTGCGACGGTCAGTCCAGCAAATTGTTAGTCGACCCCTCCTTTGTTTCGACTAAAATGAATTCTAGCATGGCTACAACCACAATTCTCTCCGTTGCATATGGGATCAATCCCGAGACGAATGAACATTTCGTCGAGCTTGCTGAACGCGCCGCACATAGTGCCGTAGAGGCTGGAAATCCTGCGGCGTTCGTGGTAGAGTATCTGCCGTGGCTGGTGTACGTCCCAGGGAATTGGGAATACAAAAGAAAGATAAGGGAATGGAAAAGAGACGTATTCTCAACGCCAAGAGAGCCATTAGCCTATGTAAAGAAATCGATGGTGAGTTATTTGGCTCCTCTGGAGGAGAGAAAAAATCGAACGCATCTTCCTTCGATAGGCAGAAGGTACAGGCCAACCCTCTATAGCATCTAGAAAACTACAACAACTACAAGACGAAGGCAAACTGAACCAAGAAAACGAGTCTGTTCTCAGCGATATGTTGGCCACAATGTATATTGCCGGCGCAGATACGGTAAGGCAAAGCCAGCGCAACTGATTACATTGGTAGGGTTGCACTGTCTGACTCCAGCTTGTATAGACGATCTCTACTTTAGGGACATTCGTTCTAGCAATGGTGCTGTATCCCGACGTGCAGCATAAAGCACAGGCAGCTATTGATGCGGCCATTGGAACAGATCGTCTTCCAGATTTCACAGATTATCAAACCATCCCATATATCGACGCGGTTTTGAATGAGGCTCTTCGTTGGAAGCAGGTTTTCCCATTAGGTTCGTAGTATCGTCACCGCAAGTGATTTTATGCATAACCACAGGCTATAATCCTATTTAGCTCTCCAGCATGCAACCACTGTAGAAGATGTGTATAATGGATACCGGATTCCAGCTGGATCAGTTGTGATCGGGAACACTTGGTGAGTCCAGCGATATAGAGCCCCTTTATCAACTGTTACTCAATTTGTGGTAGGGCGATGTTGTATGATGTTGATGTCTATGGCTCTGATCCAGAAGTCTTCAGGCCAGAGCGATTTATGAATGTAAAAGAACTGGATCCCGAGGTCCGCCCTCCGAATGTGGCTTTTGGATATGGACGGCGAGTATGTGCTGGCCAGAAGATGGCGGAATTGTCGATGTGGATTACGATCGTGACCATGTTAGCCATGTTTGATATCACGAGAGCCGTGGACGAAAATGGTGTTCCAATAACCCCAGCGGGAGACTTTACTTCCGGTCTTCTATGGTAAGGTTTAATTCCCCTCCGCATTACCCGTGCAATAACCGGAATTACCCATTGCAGTTATCCGAAGCCGTTCAAATGCGAGATTCGTCCACGGAATTGCTCGCGTTGTAGAGTTAGTTAGCTAGCCACTGGCACTAGACAAGCGGGAGGGGATGAGGCCAAAGCACCGAGTAACTGTTGAGCATTTATTATTACATGCAGACGGGATCCAGCGGCGAAATGCTCGGGCAGTGCTTCATTACTGACTCTTAATGGATATCGCTTTGGAGCTGAGATGACGTGGCGTCAAAGCGCTCAGGGCGGCGACCTGCATGTGTGCACGGGAGTGGCTATACTTACCTGACACGATCAGAAAAGAACTGCAAAACAGTTCCTGTTTTGGGTGAGTGACTTCTACAACGAAAGAGTTCAATCGACCGTGTACCTCCGTGGACTAGACTTGTTGCTCCATATTGTCTTGGAGTTACAATTATTCCCCTGTTATGAATAGTTCTTGGTTGCGCTGGGCCGGATACAACGCCTATTAATAAAGCGCAGTTGTGTGCGAGAACCCTAGAATAGAGTCCGGAGAGGATTACTTGTGAGGCACAAGCCAAGTAAAGAACGATGAATGCAATGTGGGACCGAAGAGGGCTGATACTAGAGCTCAGTGTCAAGTATATACATGGTGAAACACCATTGCAGGAGAGTACAACATTTCTGCTCAAACAAAAGAACCACACGAAAGATTCAAGCATGAAAGACGGAAAAATGTGGCGGGAGCTCAGGGTCTAGATAGAATCATGATGATCATTTGACCGGAGAAAGATGCCCTAAGGACCAAGGCAGTTGCTACAGATCTTGTCACCCAGCGGAAGAGGTTTATAATACCCACGAAAGTGAACGAAGATTGGATTGTACGAATACAACCACCAACTGGCAAATAGTTGGCTACTTAGTGGAAAGTCTTTTAGGTGCTCTCGAGCTAATTGATCGTCGTCGATCACGGTAACTAAGGAAGGAGATAGTGACGTGACTCAGGGTAATAAGGAAGGTGCGTGACAAGCAGTGTTTTTCGCAACTTGGTCCCTTTGTTCACCCACGGTCTTCGCCCAACTCCCATTCTGGCAGTAAACGACTGCTTAACCACACTCATTTCATCCACCCTGGCGCTCTAACTGCCGTCACTCACGACAAATAAACCAACTTATATTCCATGCACATATTAACTGCCCTCACCGCCGCCCTCCTCTTCTTCCTCTCCGTTCACGCCAACTCGTCTCATCAGTACTCTAATGCCAGGAAATCGTTAACCCATTCTCAAAAGAAAAGGCAACTTGGTGGTCTCCTTGGTATGTATACAATTCCCTGTAAAAAAGAACAAGTTTTTAATGCCCTCTCGTTTTTCGACAGGGGATCTTGGTCTCGCTGGTTCCGATGGTCTCATCCCACTACTTGGGGAAAGTAGCTCTACCCCTACAACCGCTATATTACCTGCAGTGACCACAACTGAAGCATCTGAATCTGTATCTTCAACCTCTGCAACGAGCTCCGACACGTCGGCGTCAGCATCATCGGCCTCCGTATCTGCTACCACAGAGGCATCTGCAACGACGACTGATACCACATCTGCATCGGCTGTAGAGTCTGCATCTTCGACTAGTGGCGGCCTGCTCTCTTCAGTTATTGGTGGAGTGACTGATATCCTTGGTGGTTCGACATCAACGACAGCAGTCGAGGAAACTACAACTTCCGATGCTACCCAGGCTACGACGGAGGCCCCAGAGACTACTGCTGACCCGACCACCACCGAGGGCGGCATTTTGTCCAGCATCATTTCAGAAGTCACCAGCGCAGTTCTGCCTGATCCCACTACCACGGACGCTGCTACATCAGAAGTCACATCAGAGGCCACCTCCATCGACGTGACTTCCACCAATGTGGACCCTGAACCTACGACGACCGACATTCTGTCTGGTATCATCTCCGATGTTACGAGTGCCATCCTTCCTACAACTGAGGAGACTTCAGCCCCTGTCACCACGGATGCTCCAGCAACCTCTGCAGCTGCCACAGACATCATCACGAGCCTCATCTCAGAAGTTACTAGTGTACTTGACCCAACATCTGTGGAATCCACCGACGCTCCTGTGTCTACTGATGCCCCTACATCTTCGGATGCCGTGACTACAGACATCTTGAGTAGCATAATTTCAGATGTCACGAGTGCAGTCCTGCCTTCTACGACAGTCGACTCCTCCCTGCCAATTTCTGAAGGTGAAATTACCACCGCTGTTTCCTCCGGCGCTTCATCGATACCCACTGACCCAATAACTTCCATTATTTCTGGCGTCACGACCATCATCGATCCCGTCACCACCACCGAACCCGTCAATGGAACAGTCACCTCTGAGCCAGTCACAACAACAGAGGCTCCCACCACCACCAATGGCACGGATATCTCCATCACCACGGATGCGCCAGTGACGACTATCGTGAATGGTACAGAAGTCGTGACCACGCTTCCTCCTATCACTACCAATGGCACTTCCACCGAGACTATTACCAGCGACCTTCCTGAGGCTACCAATGGTACCGTTACCTCCACCAACGCCACTATCATCACTTTCCCGTCTGGTGAGCCGAACACAACCACCGTCCTGAGTACATCCTTTGTGCCTGTTACGACTACCGTTGTCAGTATCGGCACTCAGTTCACTTACTTAACCCAGTCGTCTTTAATGCTGGCTTCCACACCCACTTCCTCGACCTTGGGTGTGAGTACTACGACGCTGACGGACCCTGATCAGGTCACATCGACGGTCAGCGCAGTGCCCACAACCCTTACTGTAGCACCATCTCAAGTTCCTTTACCCGCCGATTTGCCCTACAGAATCTACAGTAGCAGTGGCCAGCCTTCTGCAGCAGATGTCGAAGGCTATACACTTGTCAGCATATTAATGGATAGTGGCTTGAATTGGAAGTATGTTGTACAGACGGATGGTAGTGCTGGTCAACTGTTTGCCTACATCCCTGTGCTAATCCAAACTGCTCTCGGTGTCAATGGTGATATATTCTCCACTTTGCTGTAATAAATATACTGATGCTATCTATAACAGGGGACGATGTCATTGTCTACGCACTTCAAGTCTACCGACCAGAGAGTTACGCTTCTACTGCTGATGCTGATCAGCTCCTGACTATGTGGGCTGGTTATATTCCGAACAACACCGTGTCAGATTTGGCCATGCAAATCAAGACCAAGTCGTCCAAGTTCTATACCGGCGCGAGTGATCCTATCGCTGCTGAACTTGCTGATCATGTTGTTGCTGGGTTTAACCTACTGAGCGTGTCCGACGATATTGGCGCTTCCTCCAATGGCAATAGTCAGAGCGAGAACACTGGTGCAAGCTCCACAAATAACTCCAGGCAAGATGCTATCATTGGCGTCGTTTCTGCACTGGGTGGTATCGCTGTCTTGGTCCTGTGTTTCCTTGCCTATAGGTCCGTCAAGAGGCGCAAGGAGCAAGCGCATAGGCGTCTTTCAGAATCGAACAACGTCGACTATGGCGTTCGTTCTCCAGGACGGGACTTTGACCAGGACTCGATTGGTGGGCAGAGGAGAAGGAGCTTTTACTTCGCAGAGGATTCCTTGAGGGGCTTCGGTGGCGAATCATCGTACCAACAGCAACCACAGATGGGTCACTCTAGACAGGAGAGTTACGGAGCTAGTGGTATGGTGCAAAGGAAGCCTGTGTTTCCTAGCGCAATCAGTGCCCCGATTTTGAGAGAGAATAGTATGAACTGGTAGAGAGACCCAGGTTGATTCGAGACGCTGGTATTAGTCTCCTACTACCTGGTGTTTTGTTTTTTGTTTTGTTGTTGTTGTCGTTCCCACCTTTCTCCAAATGTTTTCCTTTTTTTGTTCATTACTTTTTCGGTTTGCGGACCTTCCAGCCCCACCACTACTAGGCTTACGAAACAGAATGCTGTCTGATAATGTGCATATACCAGCTTTTCTTGCCTGTGGATGGCTTTTTTGCCACCCTGGCTCCCTTTTGTCGGCGGATAGTCAGTCAACGCATTCCATATTCATAACTTATTTACTGCGCGTTGCGTTGCCTTGGGTATTTGTGTGTGTCGATATATCTTACATATAGTCGTTATTTCTTTTCGAAGGAGAATGTCTATTTCAGTTTTCTTTCTTACTTACCCCATGTATACCACTCGGCAGTGTTCTATGGCCCATATGATTTTCCTGGTCTTCGCTAGATTTCACAAATTGACAAGAGACATTCATTGGGTCAGGGACCTTGGTGTGGCGTAAGCTGTGCAGCGTGCCCAAGCGACGCGTTACGCAAATCACGCACACGACTTGTCACAGACTTAAGTTGCTCTCATCCAACCCTCATCTCGGTCGTAGCATCCCACGGGTTTCACCCCCGAAAGGAACGCTTGGTATGTACATAAAGACCCTTACAATTCAAGGATTTAAATCCTGTACGGATACCATTTGCTCTGCTTTTCCTTGCCTTCCCTCAAACTCCGCTATATAGATCGCGACCAAACCCAGATCGAACCTTTTTCACCCAAACATAACGTCGTTGTTGGAAGAAATGGCTCAGGAAAGAGCAATTTCTTCGCAGGCTCGTATTTCCGACGCGTTTTATGTCCTTAAAAATTAACATGGCCTTGCAGCAATCCGGTTTGTGTTGTCAGATGCATATACCTCTATGTCGAAGGAGGAGCGAATGGCGCTTTTGCACGAGGGTGTTTCGGTGGCAAGTACTATGACAGCATTTGGTGAGTCTATTTGCTACGTCTTAGGTGGTAATTCTAGTAATACCGTTCTTGTCAGTGGAAATCATCTTTGACAATAGTGACAATCGGTTCCCGACTGGGCATCCTGAAGTTGTTTTGCGAAGGACCATCGGTCACAAGAAGGACGACTACATATTAGACCGGAAGAGTGCGAGCAAGGCAGATGTCATGAACTTGCTCGAGAGCGCGGGGTTTAGCAGAGCCAATCCATACTATATTGTGCCCCAGGGTCGAGTGCGTTTGTAACAGCATCGTACTCATCTTCGCTTTCTTCGCTGATTTACTACCCTAGATTACGGCCTTGACCAATGCTAAAGATCATGAACGTCTGGCTCTCCTCAAAGAAGTCGCAGGCACCAAGGTGTACGAGCAACGTCGTTCTGAGTCTCTCAGAATCATGGCGGAAACTGATACTAAACGAAACACAATCAATGAGCGTTTGGAGTACATCGAGACACAACTCAGTGAACTTGAGGAGGAGAAAGAGGAACTCAAAGAATTCCAAGAGAAAGACAAGGAGCGACGTTGCCTAGAATATGCTCTTTATCAACGTGAGCTACAGGAAGTCGGCGAGGCTCTGGAGGAGATAGAGGAGGACCGTAGGAACGAGGTCCACAACTCGAATATGAGACGGGAAAAGTACAACGAAAGGGAGAAAGAGATACAGGTAAGCGCTTCCACTCCCATTCACAAGGCCTGTGTAGGGTTGACCTGAATTCCCATTCTAGGACTTGGAGAAAGAGATATCGGCAGCTAAGCACGAACTGGAAACAGTTGCTGCTTCACGAGAGGAGTCTCACTCCGAGTTGACTGAACTCATTCGTTCCAAGACTGTCCTCGAACTCACCATCGAAGACCTTCACGGGGTGTTTTCCCGCGCCGGTGGGCAACAGGGTGATCTAGAGCAAGAATTGGAAAACATTTTGTCGCAGATATCAACCAAAGAGAAAGCACTTTCCAAGATTTTGCCGGGATGGGAGAAGGCAAAGGCGGATGAAGGAAAGGAGAAAGCTCGATTGGAAGAAGCCTCCGCACGTCTGAATGCACTCTTTGCCAAACAGGGGCGTGTAACGAAATTCCGCACAAAGGCTGAGCGGGACAAATTCTTGAAGAATGAGATCAAATCCCTTGAGACATTTACAGAATCCCAGGATCAAGTGTTGAATGGGATGAGGTCGGAATTGGATACCTGTAGGCAAAGCTTGGCTGAAGTGGACGGTCAGATCGAGGCTCTGCGTGGGCAGATGGACGAGGGGCGCACGAGGCTCAACTCCTTGCATGAGGACTTACTCAAACAACGTGACGTGCATTCTGGATTGGTGGAGAAAAGAAAAGAGAAATGGAGAGAGGATACTAAGCTGGATAGTATATTGGGTCGGTCGACGCAAGAGTTGCGTTCGGCGGAGAGACAACTCGCTGGTATGATGGACAAGGTAGTTTGCCTCCTCTAGTATTTTCGCATCATTCTCACACTGGACACTTAGGACACTGGAATGGGTCTAACTGCTGTAGATCAAATCGCGGAGGCCAACAAGATTAGCGGTGTTTATGGTCCCCTGTACCGTTTGTTTGAAATCACAGACAACAAGTTCAACACCGCAGTAGAACTTACAGCTGGAAACAGGTACGTTGGCGCAATTCTATTATCTGGCTTCTGCATACTGATGTCTATTTCCCAGTTTGTTTCACGTTGTAGTGGATACAGATCAAACTGCTACCAAGGTACTCGATGAAATGCTCAGGCAAAAGAGAGGTCGAGTCACGTTCATGCCGTTGAATCGACTGAAGCCCAAAAATCCCCCTGTCCCCAATGAGTCTGACGCGATCCCTCTATTGGATAAGCTTAATTATGACGAAAAGTTGAGCAAGGCATTCCAACAGGTCTTCGGAAAGACCTGTGTTTGTCGGGATCTCACCATCGCCGCAGCCTACGTGAAATCTCACGGCATCAATACCATCACTTTAGACGGAGACAAGGTCGATCGCAAGGGTGCCCTAACGGGTGGTTATCACGACTTGCGGCGCTCCAGACTCGAGGCCATTCGTAACGTCCGTACATGGAGAGGGAAATGGGAAGAGGAGCACAAGAAGAGCGCAGAGGTTAAGAAGGTCATAACTGAGCTTGACCAAACCATTGCACAGGCNGGGGGTCAAATTTCTGTCTTGGAGGGAAAGATGGATGCCGTACGCCAACAGAGAGATAGGACTCAAAATGAGGGCATCAGTCTCACCGCTGAGAAGCGACGGCTTTCGGAAAGAATAGAAAAACTGGAGAAGGATATCATCGAGCTTGAGGCGGAACTCAGAGTTAATGATTCGAAACTCAAGGGGTATCGAGAGGAGATCAAGACTCCCATGGCCCAAGGACTCACTGATGATGAAGAGGAACTGATTGAAAGCCTCGGGAAGGAAGTAGAAAGGAGGCAGAAGGCTATGCTTGAACTTGGGAGGAAACGAAACGAGGTAAGACTTCAATCTTCATTTGAGCTTGTGCACTAAATGGTCTGCTAGGTTGAAGGAAAGAAGAACATGCTTGAAATTGAACTGAATGAGCGTCTGATAAGACGAAGAGACGAATTGAGTTCCAAGTTAGAGAGCTTGCAGGATACCGACGTCGGTGAATCTACATCTGCAGACGAACTTGAAACTCGGAAACGGGAACTCAGGACGTTGACCGCCTCGATTACTACTTTGGAAAGGCGAATCCAGGACTTCGACTCCTCGTCNGAGGCGCAGACGGCTAGCATTCAACGCCTCCAAAAATCTCTAGAAAAGTTGCAGATCTCACAGTCCGACGACTCGAAGAACATGGGCCGCCAACAAAAGACCACCGAAAGATATCTTGCAAAGAAGCAGATGTTAACGGGAAGGAAGGATGAGTGCAATAGAAACATCCGCGACCTTGGTGTTCTACCTGAGGAAGCATTCGACAAGTACACAAACGAAAAGATGGAAAGGGTGAGTCTACCTACTCTCCAACACATGCTGCTTTTCTGACTGGGCGACAAGCTTGTCAAAAAACTGCATGCAACGAACGAAGGGTTGAAGAAGTTCGCACACGTCAACAAAAAGGCGTTCGAGCAATACAACAATTTCACCAAGCAGCGTGATCAACTCTCGGAGAGGAAGGAAGAATTAGAGAAGAGTGCAGCATCCATCGAAGACCTTGTCCAAGTGTTAGATCAGCGAAAGGACGAAGCTATCGAGCGAACGTTCAAGCAAGTTGCCAAGAATTTCGAGGAAGTCTTCGAGAAACTTGTTCCCGCGGGCAGGGGCAGACTAATCATCCAGAGACGTATCGATCAGGTAAGTATCGTCGACTCTGTTCGAATCCCCCTGCTAAATAAAAATCTCTCAGGATGAAGACGAACCAGAGGATGAAACTCAGCAGAGTGGCATCGACAATTATACAGGAGTGTCGATCAAAGTCTCTTTCAATTCAAAGGTGGATGAAGGTTTGAGAATCCAGCAGCTTAGTGGAGGGCAGAAGAGTCTGGTTGCTCTTGCTACTGGTGCGTACACCTCCACTGAATTCACCGTTGGTTCGATGCATATGAGGCACTAATAGTTTTCGCCATTCAAAAATGTGATCCCGCGCCATTCTACCTATTCGACGAGGTACGAGGTATCGTCTTAGCCTTTGGTGGCATTCATTTACAAGAATTCTAGATCGATGCTAACCTTGATGCACAATACCGAACCGCTGTCGCTGGTAAGTCGTATGTATTCTCGTGTTCAGTCACGCTACTGACGCCACATTTCATTAGCAATGATCAAATCGCTTTCCTCGACGGCACAATTCATCACGACTACTTTTCGGCCGGAAATGCTTGTCTCCGCCGACAAGTTCTATGGTGTACTCTTCAATAACCAGAAAGTATCAAGCATCCGAGCGATCAAGCGTGAAGAAGCCATGCAATTCGTGGATCAAGAGGCGCAAGCACAGTAGTATAGCCTCCCCTTTTATAGCTTGCTGAATGTTTTCGTTATTTGTCTTTGCTATGTTGTATTCTTTGTAGTACTAGAGTATAATGATATGTACCTATTCTGTAAATTAACTTCCTGCCTTCACTGATTTAATCCTTCCTTATATCTGGGCTTCCTTCATCCGTGCTATCATGCCATTGACCTCGGGGGATCGTGGCACAATTGAGCAAGTGAATGGTTTGGGTCGTCTGGAAGACAGTTTTAGTTGCCGCGGTCTTCAAAGAAGGGAATATGGACTGACACTACCAAGCCCTCATCGATGAACTCCATCGGATCAGGGTATACTGGGTTTCCGTTTTCGTCCTTCCCAGCACCGATAGAGAAAGACCATAAGAGGTAAGCTATCTCTATGAACATGCTGTTATTGGCAACGTGTCGACCAACACAGATTCTACATGTCATGTTAGCATGAGGTCAATGTAGAAACCCATCCGGACGAACCTCCGACCGAAACCATAACTGTAATGGCTCTCATCTTTGGAATCTGGCGCCACATGCCTCATTTTTCCTTCAGCGTCCAGATGCCTTTCCGGTACAAATTCATCGACGTCGTTTCCATACACCTCTGGATCGAGGTTAAGTGCCCTAGTATAAATCAGTTATAAGTGAGGAACAAGAAAGGAACAACACTTACCAAACATTGACTATGAATATCGTATCCTTCTTGAAATGATACCCTCTATACCAATCGTCACGGCTGAGTCGGTGCGGAATTGCTAGAGGGGGATGCTGTTTAATTTCTGGAAGGCGGTCATAGAACGACACTGTGAACACACCTAGGGGGCCTACGCCACGCCAACGCATGATCTCTTTGACTAGGGCTCGGACGTAGACAAGTTGCTCAAAATCATTAAATGTTGGGAGCCGATCCCGTCCCACAACCCTGTCTATTTCTTGTTGTGCTCGTTTCTGCACATCGGGATACAGGATCATGGCTTGCAGGAACCATGCAAGCTGCCCGGATACCTGCAATATGCAATGTGTGAGAACAAAAGTATAGATCCGATCGAAATCAGACATACTGTGTCCGAGCCTGCGGCACTGTGAGCAGATTGTGAATTAGTGAAGGGGTTATAGCGCGGCAATGGGTTTCTTTTCTTACAACAATGTGGCAGCCAACCAGGCAGGTTCATGTGCGGGCATACCGAGCTTACTTTCATTGGCTATCAATTCAGTAATGACGCAGTCCTTCTGGGTTCCTTGAGCCTAGTACAAACATGTCGAACTTCTTCCTCCACATCGCATAGGATCGGACAGACTCACCATCCGGGTTTGTGCATCTTTGAACATCTTCTCGAAGAACACTTGATCTTTTTTAAACCATTCTTCGGCATACTTCCTCCAGGGTGACATCCAGCGAGGAAGGTATTGAAGCCAAGTGAAGTACTCGACAAGAAACGATCCCGGCAGAGCAGCATGGACAGCACGCTCGACAAAACCATTGGCGCGTACGATATTAGGATCCTTGGAGCTGAGCAAAGGTGGAAGTCCATATACGATGGAGACGACGAGGGAAGTTGATGCCCTACGGAGGTGGTTGTCCCAGTCCACGGGGTCTTTCAAAAGCTGGTCTACGAGGAAGACAGATTCCGTTTCTTGGAACGCAAAGTAGTTTTTAGCGATCGAATTGTTCAGCGCTCTGTAGGGTGTTCCTTCAAGTTAGTACCTCGGTCTCGTTTAGTGTATGCAGAGGGAACGAGACTCACTCGTGAGCGCCTCTTCGCATCCTCTTCCACAACGCATCATGCTGAGCAAAGGCGAAGACCATCCCGCCAGTCAACAGGCGCGTCACGATGTTCTTGCCTCGACCGGAATAGATAACAGAGCGCTTGTCAAGGAGATCGGCGGCGGCTGTGTGGCTACTCAAAATGACGGTGTCCTGGCCTGCGATATTGATGTAGAATACATCTCCTGAGATAAGATGTGGCAAGTCAGCTCTGTCGGACCAGACAAAGGCTGTAGAGGATGGTAGTTACCATATTGCTTCTTCCATTCAGTGAAAAGCAGCCATGGTCGTCCTTTGAGTTGGTGCAAGTTCCCTATGACAGGCAGGCCAGGAGGTCCTGGGATGGCCCCAGTGGACTGATTAGATCTACGCCTGAAGAAGAAAGCTACGAGTACGATGAGNCCGATGAAGGCTTCGAGCATATGGCTCATCTTGAGTTGGGGAGTGGGGGGATAGAACGAAAGTAATAAAATACATCCTATGAACACAGCGCAATTTAAGAAGAGCCTGAAGCAGAAGAAGTCTTTNNAATTGGAAGCAGATAGAAGGAGTTCGTGACTTTTCATGATTGATTTCTCGGAACCTGACAAGTGAATGAGAGAGAGCATGGCCACATGGGGTACTCAATACTGCGATGAAACTGCAGTGTACTGATTCGGAGCTCAAGCGCGGGCGCAAGCCCAGATATGTAGGAGTTAAGAGACAAATATGACTTGAGACCGATAAAACAAGGAGATAAAAATCGCTACGGGATCACCGAGGCTAGATATTGGGAGTAAGATTGTATTCTCAAGTTCCGAAGCTGTACGGTTTCTAGATCAGGCTAGAGAATGAAGATTGTTGTGCGCCTGTGGCGGTCACCATCGGCGTGCACTGTGACTGTAAAGAGGTTGGGCCCGCGTGGCGTGGCTGTGGTCCGTCGAACATTTGCTGACTAAGCGTCCGAAACACTTGTCAAYAGCGCATCTGCATCTCTTGTACGGTCACAATGTCCAATCCTGGAATGTCGCAGCCAATAACTTCGTACGCTTATCCCATCTCTGGTTACCCTCAGCCAATTCCCCCAGCGCCACAAACTCCTTCGATTCAAAACACATCATCCCCAGCCTCCGCGTCGACTCCAACTCAACAGGCATCAACCTCAGCTGCCGGAACTTCTGCTGCACCTCAGTCGCGTCAAGCAGCTGAAGATGCTAGGAAAGATCGGACTCTCGCGGAATTTCTCTTGATGCTCGATGAATATGAGCCACTTGTAATTTCGTTTCTCCCGCTGACCCTGTAAACCCTGGATACTCACCGCTTACTTCAAGATCCCCAACGAAGTCACCGATTACTATCTCCAGAAAGTTGGTTTCGAGTGCGAAGACGTAAGATTGTGAGTACTCTCCATTCCAACATGATGTGGGACTTGCCTCACCCAGATCCAGGAAACGTCTGTTATCATTAGCCGCCCAGAAATTTGTGTCCGATATTGCAGCTGACGCGTACCAACATGCCCGTATACGAACAAATGCATCAGGTGGACGTCCCCGTGGCAATCAACCTCTCTACGGTCCTGGTTCTCTGAAGGTATGTGAATTATGTGCGGTGAACTGAGGCTTTCGTCCAGGCAGTTGAATGTGACACAGGATCGCACACGGACCACATTGACGATGGAAGATCTGAGTGCCGCTCTTTCAGAGTATGGAATTAACGCGCGCAAGCCCGAGTTCTACGTGTAACCCCTTTCTCTTCCATTCGTGTATCATCCATCCCTGTACATCTAAAATCTTGACCTCCCGCAATTAACCCAGTTMCCAAATCATGCTACATTTTCCCTTTGACGCCTTAGCTCTACAAGGGAGGTGGACACCATAGTATTTCCCCTGTGCATTGGTTTGATTTTGATTACGGCTTGCGAGTTCTCCCTCATCGTCAGCTCCGATCAGAGTGGGAATATACACCTACCGCGCTGTGTATCTACGGTGTACGCAGAATCCACCAACGAGGAATCTCGGTCTTGAGAGGGACTAATCTGGCTGAAATGTGAGTAGGGCCTAGCCATTACATCAGCGAGATATGTTCGTGATGCACGGCTCTTTCCTTTGTGATGACACCGGTGAATCTACACATAGTCAATTGGGTGATGCCGACAGGGAATTTCCAAGCGTAGAGCAGACTTGCAATGGATTCGGCTCCTCGGGACTGAAGGAGAGATGCCACAACGGAGTTACTTGCTTTCGGGGATTATGGAATGATCAAATTGCGAATATCCTGAAAGCGAGGATGGTACAAGACTTGTACAGCACTTGCGAAAGCTCAAGTGACCAAAACAGTACGGCGTCCGACCTTCGTCTAACCTTGCTTTCGAGAGATGTGCAAATGCCAGTGCCGTTAAGCCCGTGGAGTGCCACTTGGGGCCACAGCAGAAGCCAAGCTCTTGCAGAATTTGAAGATAGGTAACTATGCAAGTACAGACACCTGGAAAAATATTTCATGTGTATCAAAANGAGCTGAAGGACTTCCATGTCTGCGGCATGAGCTGATGAAGTTGGTCCCTCGACCTCAANCAAAAAAAGCAGAGAACAGGCATGTGGCACTAGACCCTTGAACATTGGNAAGGWGCTCGAAGTTTCACCGATCTGTTGCCTCTGTAAAATTAACGGATGCATCATCTGGGCCGCATCTACTATCCTAAGCATTTTTGGTTACATCTCCACAATAACGCCGATGAACTTTGCCAACGCCTTTACTACTTCTGTGGAAATGTAGGAGACTCCAAAAAGCGGAATCAAAACATACGGTGCATCATCCTAAGATGCACTAAGTATGGATCCATCAGATACTCTAGTGGATTCGGCCTTTATATGCCTGCAAATCCCAAGATAAACTTGTAAGCGAGTCGGGCGAAAGCTCAAATTCAAAGCTGACGCTGCACGGGCCCAGGTGCATTGATGGTTTTGCAGATCAAAGTTACCTCGCTCTTCCTCCGATTCCTAAAATCCATCTTCAAATGCCTAACTTCGCTGGCTTGTCTCTACGAGCACCATGCTAGCACAATAAACAACCGAACCTGATAGCTATGATCTGCTGTTGCTATGAGTGAAATTACTTCTCCTCCTCCGGACGACAGGGCTGCAGACAACACGCACAATTCCTTTTGGCACCCTCGAACCGAAAATCCACACTGTCTCCTTGACATGGTCTTCGTGATGACTCTCCTTCTATGGTCTGAAATATTTCTATAGCTCCTCATCCTTCTTTGAGCCACCAAAACACGTCGAGTGCTATTTTCTTGTCAACGCAGAGGCAATTGTCGCCATTGAAGTCAATTCCTTGCGCGCAGTTCCCCCACAAAAATACTGAGAGAAGGGATTTCTGAGGCGTCCCTGATCCACACAGCCTAAATCCCAAGCAAACATGGATTTGCAACTGTAGGTTTTCATTGGGTCTTTGTGTCCGGGGCTAAGCCTGCTCTCACGGAGATGTCCCTATATGCTTCTCAAATCGACTCCACAAAACTGAGTATCCCGCTGGTCTCCTGGCAAGCGTCGCTTATAGCAAATCACACAATCGTACTGGAAGGCTGCTGACTACGGCTGGACGGCCTCCTTGGACGCCTCAGATTACGGTCCATGTTTTACACTTCGAGCAGCTAGGGATCGTATAAAAAGGCATAGTCTCTCAACATTTATTCCAACAGTCCCTCACACACCATCCAATCGCAGCCTCACTCGCCTTTAAACCACTTTCGTCTTGCTCTTTCTCAAACTAAATCTCCACCATCTTCCCAACACTTTATCTTCCAGTAGTTCAGAATGCAGCTCTCCTTTGTCGGACTCGTCGCTCTCGTCCCCTTCGTGTTGGCCTCGCCGATTAATGTGGTAAGGCATCGAGCCATCTTAACAAACTAGACTCAAGATCGATGTCTGACCTTTCTTTTACAGGCCAGGCAAGATCCCTCAGTTGTGGTCCCCGTTCAACAGCCTTCTTCTGCACCCAGTGTTATCGTTCAAGTCAGTCAAAAGCTTCCTCGTCGTCTTGTACTAACTGACATATGGAATACTGGATCCAGGCTAGGCAAGACACTGGTTCGGTAATTGTAGTTCCATCTGTTGTTCTGGCTGCCCGCCAGACTCAGACCGTCGTCAACCCCCCTGCGGCTACAGTCACTGCTACTCAGCCCGGAGGTGGTAGCACGAACACTGTTACTATCGCAGTAAGTGGCAACGACATTTTATCAATCGCGCAGAACTCATTGTCTCTTCACTGTTAGGGTAGACAGGCTAGCGGCACGCCGGAGCCGCCTGTTCAGACTGTTGAAGTGCCTAGTGGCATCGCTGCCGCGCTGCAGGCTCGTCAATCTGAAGTTGTGGTTATAGTAAGTGTCAACAGCTTGTTTTTTTTTGCGCAAACTCAACATCTCTTCACTGTCAGGGTCGACAGTCTAACAGCACTGCTAGCGGCATCGCTCCTGCGCTACAGGCTCGTCAAACTGGAGTTGTGGTTTTCCCCGCTCCAGAACCCAGTGGTAGCGCTATCGTCTTGAACGCCCGCCAGGAGTCCGGCATTGTGGTTATTGGTGGTCCCGCGCCAACGGCTGCTGCACCTGTCGAACCCATCGGTGTTGCCGTGGCAGCCCGCAAATAGTTACCCACTATTGTTATTTTCCTTGTTGCTGAACCATCGAGTATCAGCTGTATATCTCTTCAAGTGAGTACATCAGTTTACGTATTGCCCAAGGGTCAGATACTGAGCCAGAAAACAGCTGCCTCTGATTAAATATGTTGCCTCTTTCTTTTCCTGTGTTAGATACCTGTTTCGATATAATTTTGAATTTGTGTTCTACAAAACCCCCGTGCTTACATACATATATCGGGCACAACATTCAACGACAGCGGCGAGTASTTTAAGTGAGCGCTGCACTTTCTTTGAGGACTTCATTTAGCCCTTGCCGTTTGCTACAATTCTCAAACGAGAAACTCCGTGCCATAGCATCTAACATTTCTTCATCCATTCCTCTGAATAACTCTGCCCATTCCTTGACCATGAATTCAGCAACAAGCATGGTGCGAGAGATACGTGTGACACGTTCTTCGGGTGTCCAAAGTGGCGGGTAGAGCTTGGGCGGATTCAAGTCTCGAACCAATTGGATGATAGGCTCCCAGACATGCTTCACCTCCTTGTCATCAGCGCCCCAGGCATCCACTGCCAAACGGTGCTTCTTCAACAAGAAGGGCTGAAGGTGTTTGATATAAGGCGTCGACGGGTCCACAAATACCATTCCTTGAAACCCGATATCCTTGTATAACCATATAGACCATCCCAGTTTATCCTGAACATCTCAGTAATTCGCCAGGAAGTCAACGAATCGGAAGAACGTACTTGACGATAGGTTTCAAGCTGGTCGCGTAAGACCATATACCTCCTCTTGTTAATGTCATCGGTCGCATCGCCGTCGTAAAGCGCTCGAGCGTACACGGGTCCCCACTCTCCATTCCACACACATAGCTTTCTCTCATCTAGCCACTGGCGTTTCCGAACGTATGCCAAACGCATTCTAGACTTCTGCTCATCTGTACCTTCATAAATCTCCTTCGACTTCGGAAATCCAAAAGATGCATAATCATGGATTGCAAATGCTACGTTTCCTTCGGGACCCCCCCACCTTGTCCTCAGATCCGGAGGAAACTGGGTGAAGTCCGTAGAAAATGTATTGCCATCTAAGAATAAAATATGGTTGGGATCTACGGTGCGGATCTCTTGACAGGCACGGTCATAGAAGTTTACCAAGCGCTCTTGCTTTGGATGAGGATCAGAAGGCTCGTTTAGGATGTTGTAGCCGGCGATCCAAGGATTACCGCAATAGCGTCTAGCAATCTCTGACCAAAGCCATACAAGGCGGTCCTGGAAATCCCTGTGGGTCCAGAAATTGGCAATATGAGTTCCAGAATCGCAGTGCCATCCCCCGCTCTGACTGCAATTCCTGTCAGTCATCATAATTCAAAGAATCCGGAGAGATAGGAACCAACCCGCCAGGCGCAGTGTGCATATCAATGACGGTGTAAATAGAGTGCTTGGAGCATAGAGCTATAACACGATCGAGATGCTTGAACCCCTCTTGTTTCAGTACCCTCGGTTTCATGTCATCTTTGAGGATTCATATGTGATAACAAATAAGGATAATGGAGGCAATGTTACCTTCAAAATGACGGTAATTGACTGCGATGCGGATGCAGTTCAGGCCGAGGGATTTGAAGAAGATCGCATCGGCCTCAGTGAAAAAGTATTCCAAATACTAAGAAGAAGTAAGGCAAGAGCCCCAAGGTCTTGTACCCAGACAAGAACGATACCTTATCAAGGAAGAACGAAGCCTTCGCCTCACCTAGAACATCTGCGAGGGCCTCCCTAACCTGAAATTCACATCCAGGATAGCCTGATTGCACGCAATGTTAAATTGTGGTGATACATGGTGAATCGGTCAATGCGAGCACCTACCGCTGATGAAGTTCTCCATGCTATGATTAGAAAGGAAGTCAGTCTTTTGTAACACTGTAATGGTGCTGAAGTGACCGTACGCCATCCATCCACCTAATCCTGCACCTCTGAGGATGATATCCTCTCCGATGGCATTAACTATAGTTGTTCCCGACACACGAAGAAAGGACATGATAGTTCGAGTAAACGAGATATGTTACGGCCCGGCACAGACGAGAGATAGGAAGGAGTCAATCCGATGACATTCCACAACGTCAGTGGTTTCTCCGAGGGTGTTTGCATTCTTTGGAGAAAGTTCAACGTTGAGGGATGTACGGATTCTGAAATCTTGCAGAGACAGGTTTCAAAATTGGTTGATTCAAGTTGATTGATGTGTTTTGGGACTTCTCACTAGGTTCGACGTCAAGCATTACTCCCACAACTTCTCGGAGGGAATGAGCACTGAGCAGACGGTGGCAATTACTCACAGAAGTCCGGCCCGATGAGAACATTGCCACCAAGATTACGTCATCAGCTAAAATGGCAGGTGAGTTACTTGTACTCCTCAAGGACCAACAACGATGAGCTTCCAGGACATAGAAACGGGGCTTTCCCCTCTTTCCCATTCGACTTCGTCAAATATCCCGCAATCTCCTGAAGATGCTGCCTTTCTTAGTCTTCAGTCTTCTCTGTCCCTCCAAGTCTTCAAAATGAACGCGAATGTTCAGGGAATTCTCAAACTTGTCGACCAGCTGGGAACAACCAAAGACTCTGCAAATTTGAGAAAGAGCTTGTGGGTTTCGTTATCTGTTATCTGCTGGGATGTCTCATTTATTTAATCCCCTCAGGCATGATCTGACTGAAAGCACTCGCGCAATGGCCAAGCGAGGCTCGGAGGATCTGAAGAAACTGACTACGATGCAAGGCTCTCTCGTGAGTGGGCAGAGAATCTACGTTCTCGATCCACTGCTCTCATACTAGAAACAACTGTAGCCACACCAGAAGACTGCACTTCAGAAGACCTCCCATGACCTACAAATGTCTATGGTAGCATTCCAGCGTGCGCAACAAGTAAGTGCGGAGCGACAGCGCCACGTTGTGGAGGGTGTTAAGCTTGCAGTGGAAGATGAACACCAGTGAGCTTCTTCTCAGTTTTCAAACGTACTCAAGTACTCAATCGACAATTTGCAGGCCGGAACGTGAGGTGGACCATTCACCAGAACGAAGACAGGCACAGCTATTGCAAAATCAGCTTTCCCCTCACGAGCTTGCATATCAGGAGTCTCTCATTCAAGAACGAGAGCAGGATATTCGGGAGATTGAGACTGGAATACATGAACTAGCAGAAATCTTCCGGGATTTAGGGACAATCGTGCACCAGCAAGGAGGAATGTTGGGTACGTCAATTCAAGCTACCTTTGTCATTATGGTTCCATATCTGAAATTGCTCCCAGACAACATCGAGTCCAACATATCCTCTGTTGCAGTAGATACCAGTCAGGCTGCAAGCGAGCTGACTTCAGCCGCGGAATACCAACGAAAAGCCGGGCGTAGGGCAGCGTGCCTTATGCTCGTACTCATCATCGTGGTTGCTATTGTCCTACTTGCTGTATGTCCTTCTCTCTGCTCTGCATGTTTTCCTTCATTGACAATGGTTGGCAGATTCTATCTTGAGTCTGACGTTGTAACATTCCCCTTTACCGTCTTTATTATTCCCTTATTATGCCTGCGCCTGKGTCCTTCACTATATAGTCGCTTTCATGACATTACGATTCATTACACTTATAYAGGACTATTGGTTAACTTCTTTGTATAGACAAGGGTAAATCTCCACCTATCAGGAATACTTATCCCTCACAAATGAGCAGCTGCTTGGACTGCTCTCTGTTCAATTTCTGTCCATTGCCCCCGGCATCAAAGTGCTCGGTCGATTTGATATCTCTGACCAACTTACTCATAGACTCGGTGATTGGCAATGACCAGCGAGTCTGTCAACTTGCCACACCGTCTCATCATATAGAGTGAGACACCTGGATACACCCTTTCGACGATCACTATGCAGACTTTATCACCCATATTACATTGATGGAACTGCGACAGGATATCCAGTGTGGCCGGACCTAACGATGCATCCGAGGACTCGAATTCGTGAGGTCGCTGATACCCTTTGTGGCGGTATGTATACAGTATTATCAGGTAACATGAGAGACAGTCAAGTCTTCGAAGTCCATACTGAATAAATTCATTCGTGTTACTGTGTGCCGCAAAGTCATTCCTCCTCATTCGTCAAGTGCGGTGGAAACAATAAATAATATTGGGTTATCTGACATCTGAGCCATTTCTAGCTCAACCAGAAATACATTAGGTTAACCTCTGCTAGGCGCAGATGAAATGAAATATGATACTTTATGATATATCTATCCAGTAGTCCATAGTGTACAGCAACCTCTATCACGATCACTCAGTCGTCCACTTCTTCTGCACTGGAAAGCCTTTCATGGACAAGCCACGCCACCATCTCGCCGTCTATCGGTATGGAGTTTCCTGAGGGTTATCTGTTAGAGGGGTTGTATATACATGGTCACGATGAAGCAACAAACCTTGGAATCCTTCCGGGTATGAAGTGAGAGGGTATCCAGGGCTAGTAAAATAACTGCAAAACAATGGAGTCGTGAGGAGGGAGCATGTAAACAGATGCAATGTACGCACTCAGATCCCCAGAATCCGTAATGGGTCATACCCATCGCCCGAGTCGTGAACTCGTAGTCATGGGCAAAGCCGCCTGGGAAGAAGAACTCGATTACGGTAGAGCGAGGAGAAGGATTCATCCATAAAAGTGATGTCAATCCATTACCATGCACACCCATCATGATCTAAACTTTATGTGAGACTAGGAAGAACAGAATGAGTGCGCCACAGCTTACCGTTGTGCGGGCTGCGAGTCGGATTTGCTCCTTTTTGGTCATCTTGTCGGCCTCTACAATATTGACCTCATAACCATGTTTCGTATGCAACAAATTGAGCTCTTCCACAAGTTTTTCGTGGTCAGCGGGGATAAGCATACGACGACCCCAGTTTTGCCTGGATATGTAGGTGATGACAGGTCTCTTCGGTGAATCCGTAGGGTCCATTCCGGCAAACTGAACTACGTTGTTTCGCAGAGTAAGCCACCAGTGGTTGCTCCCAGGGAGGCCGAATGGCACTGCTGCTGTCCGCTGATAGCNTTGGTAGTTGTACGCGGGCATGGCAGCACTCCTATCCGCCAGAATGACACGCTCAAAGACCCAGGGAACGCCCATCTCCGCCCGGTCCCGCCA
This sequence comes from Chondrostereum purpureum, assembly GCA_004354395.1. Lineage (NCBI taxonomy): Eukaryota > Fungi > Basidiomycota > Agaricomycetes > Agaricales > Cyphellaceae > Chondrostereum > Chondrostereum purpureum. The sequence goes on along the minus strand of LBLO01000037.1, from coordinate 36,219 downwards.
GTCATCTACGAACTCAAGTGAAATGCTTGGGAACGATGAGCGCAGTACTTCCTGATTCATAGCAGCATAGTCGCGCCAATGGCCGTTATCGAAACGATTGAAAATAAGTCGCCGCGGTGGAGGAAGACTGGTGTTTCCAGAAGCGGGGATAGTGGGGTCCAATGAAGAATAGGTTCTCCAGAATCCATACCACAGTTCTGCAGACCAATGATAGTAATGTGTAATACTAGATGAAAGGAATAAGCGAAAGTGTTTCGGAGAGCGGATGCGAACTGACAATTGTGAAGGGTCATTGCAGAGAAATGATACACCATCAATGGTCTGTGCCCCAGTCCCAAAAAGTTGTTTAGCCTCTTTGGTCGAAATAATACGCATGTCGGCATCAGTTGGTAGACGAGCAAGTTCAGCTTCTTTGCCAGGACGAATAACATCTCCTGGAGAGTACATCTGGTCCACAGCAGGGACTTTCTCTGGTTCGTCGGTGACAAGGTACACTATGCCGTTCATAACATATAATTTGTCTATTATTGTCCAGCCTTTGTAATAACATGGTCAGAGTTGTTTCGCTATGCAAGGAAATAGAGTCGGACCTGGTGTGTGAGCAATGATATTAGAAGAGGGCACCGTATTCTTTCCCCAGGTCAAGCGAGTATTGTATTTCAGATGGGCATGTTCATAGGATGAGAATGTCGAGGGGAAGGATTGGTTCCAATGAGGAGCTGAGACTTGAGTAAAGGAGTCGTATTGTGGAAGGAAAGAAGAGCCGTAGAGAACGGAAATCARGCAGATGAGTACAAGAATACACTCCCTCACAGTGGGACCGTGCATCATCTTGGCCCTCGTCGTGGTCGTTGGTGAGGAAAGAGCTTGTCAAGACTGTTTGTCTATGTCTTCAAATTGTCGACGGGCCGATCATGATTTATTTACCTCGGCCTGGTGCTTTAACTTCCGACACTCATATCATAATTTACTCTCTTTGTGCCTACATATGTCCCTTGAATAGACCATCAGATCTCCCACATTTGGTCTGTCATTCCAACATGCTTATGGACAGTTCATTCATATTCCATTGATCATTCATTCCGTGACTAGTTGCGTGAGACTCTTGATCTTTCCATTTTACATCACTGGTTCTCTCTTCAACACATGGACGCGCTCACAGCTGCAGCTTCTAGTATTCCAGGATGGCTGTTGTACGGCTGATGTATACTGTTGGCATCTCTCACAATCTATATTATTTAACTGCTGGACCACTCCAGATGCAACCATCCTACAACAACTTCATCTATCTACTTACATGTCTACAACATTACCTTTGTACGAGTTTCTGGAGGCTGCAAGGGTAGTTGGGTACAGCAGAGGTAGGTTGGAGGGCTGCCTTCACGACTTACGTTGATGCTGAGGATCTTGTGGCCTAGTTGCTTCGCTCACCTGGNTACTCATGGATTATAGTAATATTGTGTTCTGTTCTACTTAAAATTGTTCCTCATGCGTCGCGTTTCAGTCATCACATTCCCGGAAGAGGTCAGAACCTCATTCTGTACAAGAGTCGCTCCCACTCTGAACCTTTGTCTATTTACAGGTCCGCTTGATATGGGTAGGTGCCACTAACTCTCTGGGGGGATATAATACTATAAAGGTACCACACAGCTCAAACCTTGGGGTCTGGTTACCATTCTCTTCCTATTGGTTCGCACCACTATTCCATGTTAAATCTGTTGCACTCAAACTGAGAACGTGGTCATCCCCAGACTCGATATGTTGGACTTGGTGTCATCCTATCGGGTACCTTTATCACACTCACGGGTCCTCATTCTGCTACGGTCAGTATTTTTCTACACAACAATAACCACACTATAGTACTAACCTTATCATTTAGTTGCAAGTTTCTGTCTGTCTTCAGGAGCATAATTTAAACATATCTCTACAGTTGCCGAAGATATTTCTACTGGGAGGGGAATTCTGGAGTCGGGATCTATTTTATAGTCGAAAGTACGTCGCAGCTGTCAAATAAGCGTGCAGAGACCGCGCACTTATTTTTCTGGGATTTAGTTCTTCTCCAAATGAGAATCTATGCAATTTATAACAAGAATCGCACACTGGCCATCTTCAATGCTCTTGCCTACACCGGAGAAATGATATCAGTTTTCGTCATTTTGAATGTCGGTTTCGGGAATAGTATCAGTTGCGTATGGAACACTTTAGATCTTGAGTCTGCCCTCATGTGGACCTTCAATCTTAGGTTTAGGCACGCCTCGTATTGGGAAAGTGACGGGCTGCTATGGTCTCGTCCCCCCTTATCTCTTCTCTCTCTGGGTTCCTGGTGCTTATTTTTATTGTAAGCTATCCAGCACCCTTATGCTTATTGGCGACCTTTCAGGTTTAGTTTATGAACTCTGGCTCACCTCGTTAGCTATATTCAAAGCAGCGCAACGGGCTCGTGTCACTGCGGGTCGTCGTCGGTTGGACCTGTTGGTGTTATTGGCAAGAGATAGGTATGTGATATCGAGTTCAGCTACATCCAACCACTCACTCATACTCTCACATCAAAAGCGCCATGTTTTATCTTTTGTGAGCTGAGAAATACGATCAACGGTCTGTCCTGACAAGGATCTTACAGTATAGCACTTGCTGTTTTTACAAACATCATCATCTGGATTAGTCTTCCCGTAAGTTGGATCTGATGTTCTCTGTTGCCCTCCCTATCATTTCATTTGAATAGGTCGTCTTTATGGAAGCTGCTGTCCCGTGAGTTTCGTCATTGTCTTTCATATTACAACTAGTACAATCAATCTTTAGACTTGCTATTGTGGCCGTAATCATCGGCGGGACCCGCCTGCTCCTGAGTCTTCGTGCAGCATTCGACGAGGAAGAGGCATGTACTTCGCCTTCGACGATAAGATTTGGAAGTCGCCGTCGACAAGAAACATTCTGGGCGACCACGGATCCAGCTTTGGATGTCAACCATTGACGTACCGACGCAATTCCTGGGGCATGAGAAATTGTTAAGATAGATAAAATCTCTGCATACTAGCTAGTGCTATGTGTTTTCTACTCCCCTGTTGCAGATCGGAATCGATACTTATGATGTATACAACCGCATACAATGCAATAATGATACAATAGATATCTGCTGTTTTGCGTGATCAAATTCTATGCAGAGAGCAGGGAAAGCGTCGTTGTGGCACTTCAATCTGTGACAATTCTCTTATTGAAGTGTAACTGATATTTACACATTCTCTGGCTCTAATGACAGAGCTGGAACTTTCATTCCTACCTGCTGTAACCTGTGTCGAATTCAAAGGAAAATTCCTGGGGTGAGATCCCCCGACGACTCGTCGTCCCTCACCAAGTGAGGGGCGCCGGTCATATGCTTCCACCAAAAAAAAAGAATTCAAAGGAAAATGATTCAGATGACGCCCGATCTTGACCACGTGGCCTTCTACCCTGTACTGGTTACGTCTAGATCAGAACTTAACCTCCTACAACATGTCGGTTTGACGGAGTGCTTTCTCTCGTACCGACACTATCCTTATTGGCATCGCCGCCTCATTAATTTGGCTAGCCTTCCAACATCTTTCTTAGGGATCTGACTACTGTACGAGAGGGAGAAACTACGATTGAATAGTACATGTCAGAAATTCCGCTTCATTCCATTCGACGAAACAAAGCAAGAGCTGGCTATATTCCTCTAAATAACGACGAAGAATCTTCTTCAAACTCCCCGGAAATGCGCAAGGCCGCGTCTTCTTCGAGCGGCCCAAGAAGAAATCTGAAATTAGGAGGAAACAGGGCGAAAGACCGATATGTAGATGACCCAGAGGAAGCTGCGGGGCTATTGGGCAGCTCTTACGACACAGAGTCGGGGTTTGACGATGACTCTCAACTTGGCAGCGCGAGACCTGACTCTGCTAAGCCATCCGTGCGTTTCCCGTCGTGGTATCTTAATTAATGCCTAAATGTGACGCGTACATAGCCTCCACCTTCAATCTTGAGTAGAAAAAAGGTTACCAAAGACAAGTCTAGAACTGTTCCATTTCGACCACCAGGTATTTCATGAACACCCTCAGCATTATAGGCGACTCATAATACGTTTGTAGACAAGCTCCAGTCGCGATTCCCTCCAAACATTGTCCGAAATCAGAAGTACAATGTGTTCACCTTCGTTCCCATCGTCCTGTATGAACAATTCAAGTTCTTTTTCAATCTGTACTTCCTCCTTGTTGCGTTGTCTCAGTTTGTCCCGGCTCTCAAGATCGGTGGGCATGGGTTGGGTCACACTGGGCTTCTTTCATAGCTGAATACGTCCACAGGTTTCATCGCTACCTATATTGCTCCGCTGGCGTTCGTATTATTTGTGACGATGAGCAAAGAGGCCTACGACGACTACAAACGCTATCAGCGCGACCGGGAAGCCAATTCCCAGAAGTACCTAATTCTCGAGCCACCTTCATCAAGCAACCAAGGAGACCCAGATGATCATGATTCTTCTGCTCTATTATCACATACCACATATCTGGACCTGCATGCCAACACTCGGTCTGTTCCTTCTTCAGCTATACGTGTCGGGGACCTCATCCGCTTGGAGAAGAACCAACGAGTACCGGCGGATTTGGTTTTGCTACACACCTCAGATTCGTCGGGGACCTGTTTCATTCGGACAGACCAATTGGACGGAGAAACAGACTGGAAACTGCGCGTCGCAGTACCCGAATGCCAGAAGCTGGCAGAACAGGACCTCGTGCGACTGGATGCCGAGATTTATGGTACGCACGTAGGAACTGAATCATCGTGCCCTCGCTGATATGCATCTTCTTAGCTGATGCTCCTATCAAGGACATCCACTCTTTCATCGGGACATTCACCCTCAACAGTCCACCCATTCCAGGAAGTCAGTCCGGAGATGTCCCCTTACAGTCAATTCCTCCAAGCGTGTCGCCTTTAACAGCAGAGAATGTCCTTTGGTCAAATACTGTGCTTGCGGCGGGCTCTGCTATCGGCTTCGTTGTCTATACTGGGCCTGAGACGCGCGCCGTCATGAATACCAGTCACCCGGAAACCAAAGTCGGTTTATTGGACCTGGAGATCAACAGACTAGCTAAGGTAGAGTCCACTTGTATAAGTACACTATTTGTATTCTCAATATTTTCTCAGATTCTTTGTGCTGTCACATTTGTGCTCTCTTTGGCCCTCGTAGCATTGAACGGTTTCCGAGGGACCTGGTGGGTGTATGTCTTCCGATTCTTGATTCTTTTCTCGTCTATCATCCCAATCAGGTATGTGTGGCCATACACTCTGTATTTTTTTYCAAGATTTCATTTTCCCCTAGTCTTCGTGTCAACTTGGACATGGGAAAGACAGTCTATGGCCACCAAATCATGCACGACCATGAAATACCAGATACCATCGTTAGGACTAGCACACTACCGGAAGAACTGGGGCGCATTGAATATCTACTAAGCGATAAGACTGGAACCTTAACGCAGAATGAGATGGAGATGAAGAAATTGCACATGGGGACGATGTCTTTTGGCTTTGATTCGATGGATGAAGTAGCACATCAGCTAGCAGTCGCGTTTGGCGTATCTGGAGATCAAGGTACATAAACATTCCACTTGCAAACAAAACTGGTTTTGACGTTGGACCAGCTCACGCCCGGAATCACTCTTTATCCACGGGTACGCAGTTGGCCACTCGTGGCAGGAGAGATATGTCTTCCCGTGTGAAAGACATCATCTTAAGTCTGGCTTTATGTCACAACGTAGGGCTTTCCTTGGTCTTGTAAGATTACCGGCTGACGTGGTCGCTAGGTCACCCCCGTCACAAACGACGATGGATCAGTAACCTACCAAGCTTCCTCACCGGATGAAGTGGCTATCGTTACATGGACACAATCCGTTGGGCTTACGCTGACTTTCCGAGATCGTACCAGGATTGAGTTGCAAACACCCTCAGGTGCACGTATAAACTTCGACGTCCTCGACATCTTTCCCTTCACTTCCGAATCCAAACGTATGGGTATTGTCGTTCGCGATGCGCAGACAGGAGAGATCACATTCCTCCAGAAGGGCGCAGACGTGGTCATGACCAAGATTGTGCAGAAAAACGATTGGTTAGAGGAGGAAACGGCAAATATGGCACGCGAAGGCTTGCGGACACTTGTAATGGCACGAAAGAGACTTAGTGCTCAGTCGTATGGAGAGTTCAAGGAAAGGTATCATCAAGCTAGTGTCAAACTTGAAGGTCGCAACGATGCTATGACCAACGTTGTGGCAGAGTATCTCGAGCACGATCTCGAATTACTTGGTTTGACTGGTGTTGAAGACAAGCTTCAAGACGATGTAAGATCTACGCTCGAGTTACTCAGAAATGCGGGGATCAAGATATGGATGCTCACGGGGGACAAAATTGAGACTGCGCGGTGCATTGCCATCTCAACGAAACTTGTGGCGAGAAATCAATACATTCACGAAGTATCTAAGTGTACGTCACGTCAGTTTTGCGATTATGCCTCCTCTAAATTCCCTTCGCAGTGAAGACGGCCGATCAAGCTCGGGACCAGTTAGAGTTCCTACAGAACAAATTGGATTGTTGTCTGGTTATTGACGGAGACTCTCTCCAGGTAAATGGGAAAGTCTGCTGCTCTCTGACTTGCAGCTTAACATACGCGATCTAGCTATGTCTCAACCTTTTCAAGAACGAGTTCATTGAGATCACCACCAAGCTCTCCGCTGTCGTAGCTTGTCGCTGCTCTCCTACTCAGAAGGCCGATGTCGCTCGTTTGATTCGAAAGCACACCAAAAAGCGCGTATGCTGTATTGGCGACGGTGGCAACGATGTGAGTATGATACAGGCAGCGGATGTTGGTAGGTGTCTTGTAGCTTCCACTCCTACGATTAGACGATGACCTCTCCGTTCAGGTGTCGGTATCGTTGGCAAGGAAGGGAAACAGGCCTCTTTAGCAGCCGACTTCTCCCTGACACAATTTAGCTACCTCACGAAATTGTTGCTCTGGCATGGCCGCAACTCTTACAGGCGATCTGCGAAACTCGCGCAATTCGTTATCCACCGTGGCTTAATTATATCCATCATGCAGGCCGTATTCTCTGCGATCTTCTATTTTGCCCCTATTGCCTTATACCAGGGATGGTTGATGGTAGGATATGCAACGGTATACACAATGGCACCTGTGTTCTCTCTGGTCCTTGACCGCGACGTAAACGAGGATTTAGCCCTACTATACCCGGAACTTTACAAGGAATTAACGAAGGTGAGCGCTAAACCTTTTTATGCTTCCTCGAACCATATGCCAAAACTCCTTCAGGGCCGAGCACTTTCCTACAAGACATTCTTCCAGTGGCTCATGATCAGCTTGTACCAAGGCGCCGCCATCATGATCGTATCCCTGGTGTTGTTTGAAAACGAGTTCTTGCATATCGTGTCTATCTCATTCACGGCTCTTATCTTAAATGAGCTAATCATGGTGGCTTTGGAAATTACTACATGGTATGCGGCTAATTCATAAAATTGAGCTGTCTACTCAATATCTCTGTTCAGGCATCTCTACATGGTCATTTCCGAAATTGTTACCCTCTTTTTCTACATAATCAGCATCGCATTCTTGCCAGAGTATTTTGGTAAATCTCTAAATCTCTATTTACTGTGATGCGTCGAGTTCTTATGCCTTTTATAATCTAGATTTGTCCTTCGTTGTCACGGTCGAGTTTGCTTGGAAAGTAGCCGTGATTGTGGCCATCAGTGCACTTCCCCTATGGTTTGTGAAATTAATTAAGAGTAGAGTTGCACCTGCAGCGTCCAGTAAATTACTGTAGCCTTTTCTTCCTTATGTATCTTGCTTTATCTTGGATATCTCCCTGTTATCCTCATACTAGAACTGTCCGTGATCAACGAAGCGAGTAAAGCTCGCACTGGCAGTATTTGGTCAAATCTCGTCCAGACTCGGACCCCGGGTACACTGCTTACTCCCTCTGAACGGAAGACATCTACGAAGGGAAAAAATGAGAGATACAAGCACTAATTCCACTCAAGCCTCAGCGTTTCAAGTTTCGTACTTCTTTGGTATGACATGGCCCCTCGTAATTGCATTGTTTAAAGGGCAACATAAAGTATGTACTGGCACCCAGAAGCAGTGTTGTCAAAAATCGGGTCAAAAGGGTCGATTGGTCAGACCTTTTCGACCAGGGTCAGAGGTCAGACCTCGTCAGACGGGGTCACAATCATGTGCTCTCAAGGTCAGACGAAAATCTCCGAAAACCGTGTTGTCCAGGACAGAGCTACATGCGAGGGTCTTGACTTTGGAGAGTTTAGAGCAGATTGCCGAGTCTTTGGAGAAGGATATTAGACTATTTCCTAGAGATGTGTAGTACCTAGCCCTACAAGAGAATCTTCATTCAAATGATTGAAGCAGCCCCATATTCTACACTTTGACAGACAGTTACTCCGTAGCTTCAGATCCCAAGGTCAGGACTCAGGACCCTGATGGGAATTCACTGGCACTCATCGTAAGTCGGGGACACTAGGATATGAAGAAATGGCATTAGGATAGTAAGACAAGAGCGGGTACTCTGCACTTTGCAAACCACACGTGCATGCTGCTAAAATTGACAGTTCAGGCCCTCTTGATTGCCAGTTTCTCTTTCCATACAAGTAGAGTAAAACAGAACGACGAAAATACAGATTGTATACGTCATTGAAATCGGCCAGTGGATGCTCTTCCCCATTGCAGATGTGATTGCTATCCATAAGAGCCTATCTGAGCTTCACGGCATGTACAGTGAATATCACGCCACTAGAGTCAAAATGTACTCTTATTCACCGCTATCTCAAAGAGCGAGTCAGAAACTCTGCAGCGCTAATACTTATCATACACAAAACTACATATGTGTTCGTCATCTTTCCCTGTTCGCGACCCTCTCCACTAAATCTGACGAAGCTTTACATTCTCTGGGTGTGCATGCTAGGTTGATCATCATTAGTTTCGTTGGAACAGATACGAGTGTGGTCCTGACACACCTCTCTTAGGAAATCAAGTTGCTCCGGCTCATAATGACCATGGTAAAGCAAGACAGGGATCTTTATATGTTGGAACCCCAGTGCTAAAAAAGAGTCGACTCTGTAGATAAATTCTCCGTAAGACACCAATCTTTTCAAACAGATAAAATACATACACTTCGCAGTTCCTCCCGTTGCATTTGCACGAATGGGTTATCTCGTGCTGTATCTTCTTTCAATGCAAGCAATAATGTCTTAACAAGCCCACTTACATGAGTCCGGACGGAGCTGGAGTAAAGTGTTATCAATATGACAGATTGACGGTGGACATGCAGCAACGTACGTGATAATTGCGCGCAAACGTTGCGCGCCATCGATGCAGACGAATCGAGGCTTTCCCGCAGCCCAGTCTTGAATCTGCCCTATAGGATATAATTTGGGTTCCATGGTGACATCTTAGAGAATAAGAAAATTACAGAGAATAAGGGGTTGCTTCGGTTGGTTTCCTCGCAAAGAAAGTGACCAGCTATCACCATTACCTGCGGACCAGCGGGGCGCTGATATGGAGAGTAAGAGTCAATGACATGGATTTGGAGTGAGATCACGGACCGTGAAAACCAAGTTCGTATACTGCAGCTGAACGAAGGTGAGCTAGCATGGCTGATTAGCAATGATGATCCAACAGCCGTATTGGAGACATACTCATCAACTTGAGAAGAGTGTCGTATGCGTATGTAGGTTCAGGGACAGATAGAGGCCCCGAGGAAGCTTTGAGGCTGCTACGCCAACGCTGGCTAAGAGGTCCCTCAACGCGGTGATTATGGAAGTATAACCTATCGGCACGGTGAGCGGAGGCTTCTGCACAATATAAATAGACATACGTGACAAGTGGACCCGGTACATCCGCGGAAGCGCTGTCTAATTCAGGGAGGAAATGTCAGTCAATGCAATGGAAAGCCAAGGTTGAGAACCAACCATGACGACCGGGACGTTGGGTGGTGTTTACATAGCGAGATTGCTCAGCTGCAGCAAGCGTAGCCAGCACAAGTAGACCCGATGTACCGTTCTGCTTTCTCGTAACACAATGCGAGGTGAGTGGTTGACGCTGACCTGGACCTTTAGAGAGAGACATTGGGGCGAACGGTGAGCAGAGCCGGCAGGGAATGGAGAGGTTCGTCCCGGTTCGATTGCCTATATATCATAGTGGATGGTAGGTAGATACGAGCTACAAGTGAGTGACACAGAAACTAGCTGTGTCACTTCATGGAAGTTACACCGTCGCTCCTTGAGATCGGGTCCTGGATTCCGGAAACATCAGGATTGTAAATCTGTGCCATAGATAGGTGAGTCCCGACGTTAAGAAAGCGTAGAGCCTGTAGATCCAGTATAGTGGCATATGCAGAGAAAGCAGTAGTCGGACAGAGTGAGGACGGACCGACTTGGGCTGAGGCGTTGATAGAGTAGGTCGGAGACTTCGAGAATTTGTAAGCAATGTCACTTGGCGACGCGATTCGATTCGTCACGTGGCATATCCAACTTGGGCAAAGTGGCTCCAACTCCCCGCCCCTCATTCTTTGCTCACTGGCTTCCCGTTCTACAGCATTCTATCTCCTCAGCATGCAATGCGAGGAGGGATCTTTAGGAATCTCCGCCTTGTCAGAGCTCGTTTTCTTCGGATCTTTGTGCGACGCGTTTCTTCCTGCGTGCGACGCATTTCTTTCTTTGTGCGACGCGTTTCTTTCTTTGCGACGCATTTCTTTCTTTGTAAGTCGAGAACCGCGCCAATCCTATTGGGGAATTGTACGATCTAGGGGTACTCCGCTTCTATTTCTTCGTCTTCTCCTTTGTTCCTCTGTCATTAAGGGGTGCTTTTTTCAGATCGCCAGCTTGCCACAACACTCGGACATCGCCGAAGTGACTATCTCGTTGCAATCGTGGACCGCGTCTTCTAGCCGCGATATAGCCACGGGCTCTGCGATGGAGATCTACGCATCGAAATTGTTGGGAAACATCCGCCACACCCGGTGGGACTACACGGAACAACTTGCGCCACTTTCATGAACAGTTTCCGTAGGCTAACTGATTGGCTCTCTGGATCCCTTCGAATTTGCCTTGTACGACTGTCTCTGCAATTACATCATGCCTCAATTAATCGAGTAGAAGTAGTAGTAGTAGTTATATCTACTAATATACAAGATATGGAAAGGCAGTGACAGGTCTTCTAATTTAAAACGACGCATCCAACTGGGTCTTGGTTGCGTCCCAGAGATTGAAGGACATCGGGAACAACCGTAACTTTGAATAGTCCCTTAGAAACTGGTTGAATAGCTTCCTGGGTGTCATTGAGCATTCCTTGAATATCGATGGGGGCATTGAAACGGAAATCGGATGTAGAAAAGTACAGCTGGCGAAGTGCCTGCTGCCTCATTTTCCAGACCTCCTCGACGAAAGAACACTGTTTTCAAAGTTAGCCATGATTAACACATCACATTGAGCCCTTACCATACACACAATACTCCAGTTCACACTGCTCTTTACAGGCCCGAGACCTAGTTGCTGAAGGCGTGGACATTTCGACACCACCTTAATACCAGCAAGATGCCAGGGCTGTGGCGATGCCTTGATCGCCAGATTGACTAGAGTGCGACGGTGGTAAAGTATTATGTCCTCATAGAGAACCTCAGCAATTGCAGGAGTATCATCGACTACCGATAGTCCGAGGGTGTTCAGGCCAACGAATGACTGCAAATAGCTGACAAATTGATCTGTAGATTCTTTTAATAACGGAGCTTTCAGTGCCTTGAGGGCTACACCAGCACTCTTCAAAGCATTCCAAAATTCAGCCAAAATATCACCCTGACAAGTCAAGCCTATCGTCANGGATGATAAAACAGCGCAATGAGGCGAGATCGAAGGGTCAACAAGCAGCAAAGGTGAATCCACTGTAAGATGCTGCAGAGGAAGTGGGGAGAAGGCGCTTAGGTCTAGGATGACTGGAAAAGGCTGAAACAGTGGTAGATCTTCGCCATCGGGAAGACCTCCCGCGATAATTAGAAACTCGAGACCTCGGCNTTTTTCAATTAGAGAAGGAAATGGACTATCAGATGCGAGAATGTGTGGAAGATCAATAGGGTTGAGGCGGAGCTCCAAGCAGGTGAGGGGAGACACATCTTCAAGAGGTTTGAGTCGGCTAGGGGGGAGCAACGTTTGCACACTGAGCCGCTTTAAATTCGGCAGGGTAGCTATGCCCTCGCTGACAATGGGGACAGACCATTGGGGATCCCATATTTCGGGATTCCAGCTAAGGCTGAATCATGAGAATGTGGTTGAGAGAGGATAGTTTTCTCTCACATGAAAACACGCAAGTCATAAAACTGTGCCAATCCATCCCTCAAAAACGCCTCTAGTTGGCGTACCGCGCATTGAGCAGACAACGGGTCCACTGACAGGCTCTCTTCGATAAGGTGCGGATCCTCATCGAATATATCACTATCATCAGTGCATGAACACATGTCGGATTCCTCCACCTCTCCATCACTGTGATCGTCAGAGCAAAATGTTATGGCAGGGGAAAGGCAGTCAATAATAAGAGTCCTTGTATACAGTATAACATCAGTTCGTCCCAGAGCTGCTGATTGCAGAAGATCTAGTCCAGCTCGTGAGTTGCCAAACTGAAGGTCGATGGAAAGCTTCCGGAAGAGATATTTTGCCGCGCAATGAGCCATAAGACGGCAAGTCAGCCTCAGGGACTTGAGCGATGCGCTATCAAGCTAAAAACCAAAGGAAGTCACTTGGACTGGTTCGGCCCAAGACAAACAGAATCATACGACATACATAGACCAGAACTTCTTCAACGAGTTCGATCGGCAGTAAAACAACACGGCTTTTAAGTTGAGCAGTGGAAGGTAGTGAGATGGGGCTTGTAGGCGTCACTGGTGGAAGAACGAGAGGTGAGTCGTCCACACTTGCTGTCGCTATCTCTGAACAGAAATAAATTAATCTTTGCTCGACGCTGGAATCGTAGGGAAATGACGGATGTCGAAATATGTCCATTCGACTGGGTACCACAATTAGCCCGGTGGCATGTAGGAGTACAAACAATAAGAGAGCAAATACCGCCGATGACCACCGGGAGTGATTTTAAATGAGGAGGTTAGAGGGTCTTCCGTAATAAAATTCCGTTGAACCTAGAGAGAAGAGTCATGCAGTAGTTCGGGAAGAGCACTTAAACCCTTCGTACTTCTTCTATTAGAGACTGTCGGACCAACGACATGAATTCCAGCGGGACCGTTCTCCCCAACAGTTTCTCAGAAAACCTTACTAAGAATGAATTAGTTTGTGATATCGACTATTGGAGTGTGGTTGCGTACACCGGTCAGCAAGAAGGTCTAAGGTAATCCAGTGGCCTGGATGAGGCATCAGGTAGACCAACTCTAGAGAGGAATCGCAGAATTTAGGCCTACTTGGAGATTAAGAAAGTGATGGTAAGGACTCACCCGGACGATATGATCCCAAGAAAGATTCTGTCGGAGACATGGTAGCAGATGACGAAGGTGTGCGCAGCGAACACTTTTATACCAGACTCGACGAAATGACAGCATAGTTATGGCGCACTGATTGTAGTTCCGAACAGGCGAAAGCTACACATTACAAAGCGCATCGACACCACCATATGGCACATCCTAGCATGATCTATCTTGTATACAACTGTATATATGCGTCTGTGAATTAATTGACGCTAATTCAGGGCCGTCGAGATCTAGCAATAGCCCATGCTACAGCTGTTCAAGAAACGATAGTCCCACTAGTACTTTCCGAAAGTGATCTTCAGTGATGGTGTTTATACCCGCAGCAGTTACCAAACAAATTTGTCATATCGCCTTCAATTTCACAGTGCCTTGTCCTTGTTCGCACATAAGAGTACCTATTTTATTTGGAATCCTAGGATATGGATGAGCTCTGAGAGCATCCAACTGATAATATATATTGTTCTAGTGAATAATGTAGCTATGTGCCCAATATGTGGCGGCACACTCATGATACAAGAATAGACGAGAATTATGATGTCATTGTTTGCTCCGATAAACACCATTTCTGAGCATCGAATTTGGAAAGTGGGACTATCGTTTCTTGAACAGCTGTACATGCAATATGATCAAGTAGATGTGTTTGTGATCTAGCACTTCTCGACGCTTGCCAAATCCTCTCCGGCCCAAATTCGATGGCGGGCAGTGACACCCGGGTGTCTCAAGTTGATGGCGTAGCTCATACTAAGTCTCAACAAAAGTCAATGACTCGGAAGCGCTAAGACGCCTGCGAGTCTTATTCATGATCATTCAAATGGATTTATTGAGTCCCTATATATATATACAGGCCATTTCTATATTCAGTTCATGGTTTTATCCTTTGAAGCTTCGCGTTTGACGTCTCACGACATTTTCAGACTCCTTGCCCAAAAATATTGACGTCTCAATTTGGATATGGTCTTAACCACATCACTTCAAGCTAGGGTTTATAGGTGTACTACCGACAAGGTATATATATTTACTCTATGTCTCGTCAGGGTGGAGGGCTGAATCCGCAACAAGGAGGAACGCCGCAGGAAACAAAATTTATATTCACGAAACTTCCGTCGGCGCAGGAAAGGTAAATAAGACATGTTTCCAGCATACTCTACGTATACTAATATCTCCATTATTCCAGAGTATAAGATATTCTTGGAGCAAGAAAATATAAAACTCGTAGAAGAGTTAGTCGCTATCAANGCGAGAGACAAGCCATGTGATTGCCGTATTAGATCTAGAGATGTCCAGGCGTGGTTGAACGAGCAAAACACTTCCAAGGAGGAGATTAATAGAGCGCCCCTCCCAGAAGTACCCATTCATCGACTTGTCGTGCAGTAACCACAATCAGTTCGCATTTCGTTCCAATATGGATTTAATCGAAGGCAGCACAATGAACATATATTCCCCTAAAACCTGAAATAGACGCGGCTGATTTTTTGTCCTTCATGAAAGTGTACATGTAAAACAGAATTATACAAGAAAAGCCTCCTTTAGTCCAGAGTAACTGACATTGTAGCAACAATTTGAATATATTCGACACAGATCCCTAGCCTTTCAACTTCGCTTTCATAAAACAGACAATGCCGCTCAAGGATCGCTAGTCTAGACTCGAAGTCTTCTACCAATTTTTCAAGGGAGGAATCATAAGCTGTACTTGGGGAACTCAGCTGAAGGTAGGAATTTCCAAAAAATGATACTCGCCTTTCCGTCGTGCGCGACTTTTCCCTGTGGCTAAAGTATTCTTACATCGCTTCCTCGTCAGGTCTTCCCGTTCTTTATTACTCAGTTCCTCCCTGTCTTGAACTTTTATCTTTCCTTTGGCATCTCCACTTGGTGTTGATTCCTTTGCTAATGACGGAGTGTTCTTCAAGGAATCTGTAGATGAGGTATCTTTACTTTGTTGGGCATATGATTCGTGGGATTCTGGATAGAAAGCACTATAGGATTCTTGCTCAACATCCTAACCATAACATATCAGAGGCGATCTGAAGATAAGGAGGAAGCTTACAGAGAGAACGTTGGAATCTCGGTTTGTGATGAAGGCTGCCGCCAAAGAAAAGTCTGCAAAACAATTTCCGCCGGGAGGTCCGCAATTGCAACAGTCGCTAGCACTGGACTCTGGATTTCGTCCTGACGGTGTTTGATGAAAGTGTTCAAATTCATGTCGAGAAGCCATGGGTGCGCGTCGCGTAGTGTCTCGGTTAACTACTATTTATTTCACACATATATAGCCAGGATCACACACACTGAGGGTATGTCTAATCGATGTCATAAGTCCGTTTCGTTTCATCATTAAGTTTGTAATCCCTCACGATCGCTGCTTATATAAGTATGTCCCTCCGGATCTGTGACCGGATTCCACCCGCCGTATAAGTATATATATGTCTCCGAGGTCGGGAAGAAGTTGAACACGCTGGAACTGGATATCGAGATGAAGCATGGAGTTGTTCTCCGAGTTATCAACACACATTTAGAGTCTCTGCCTACGTATACTGGAGAGAGGGGACGGAGACATCAGCCAACGGCTGCAAAAGAATGTAGAGGGCGGGGGGATTGTGGCGGGACGATGCCTGACTGCGCAGCGAGCGAGACGATCAGTACCGCCACATCACTATCATAGGCCCAGGAATTCGTCGGATCGTAGGCACGGTTTCTGGATCATTAGACTGCGCAATATGGACTATCGATATCTTGAATTCGAATATATAACGCTTTGAGCCATGAGGACGAGCTTCGGGACTGGACCGGCGAGGCTTTGTGGCAACCGGCGGTAAAGCCGGACGGCGCCGGCACGTTGGGACGGCCAAAATCTCCAATAATGACAGGGTAACATCACTTTACTATTCTTGCAAAATCAGGGTTGATCTCTGAATATTACTTATAATCCTGTCAGGGCTATGTTGTTCTATAAGCTTAATAGAATGTTAACAGAGATCCAAAATATTGCTTGAGTCTCTCGCCGTACACTATGCAAGCATGATCAGATCAAAATGGGAAGGATTTTTTGATGAACCGGTGAACAATATTGTAATGGGATTCAAGGCATTGACAAGGGAATGTTATGTTTGTGTAGCATACAATATCTGGGAGAAAATTCACAGTTTTGGTCGTTAGGATACTCTGAAAGAATTTAGTACATTTTTTTGAGAATTATTTACCATTGTATCTAAGTAGTGGTAAGGAAATGATGTCGCAATATTTTGAGGATCAACTGCANTTTTGTCAAGATATCTGGCAAAAAATACGCGGGCATAACGTGGTGCACTGTAAGCATTTTAACAAGTGATAATACTCTTTCTTGCACCTTGTGTACTACACAAGAACGACTCTCTTCTTGTGCGTCACGCGTGGCTGTGCCAGGCTAAGGACATCTATCAGCAACTTTGACAGGCTTGTGGCGCAAGGATGTACAACGCTCATCTTTTGTTCAAGTCCTCGTACCATATACCCGTCCATACCGTTGTCATTTAGCTATACAAGCGAGAGAACGCTTGATGGTAGATTTGCCTCCAAGTTAGGACTTAAGAAGGTCAATTTCAGGCGTAACACATTGCTAACAGCAGCGTTGTACAACTTATGCATGGTGCTTAGGAAAGAGCTTTCCCAGTGAATTTCCTGTCTGATCAAGCTGATAACTATTGCCAGCACGTCAGTACATTGACAAGGTTGCAGATAGTTCACGATTACAGCCTCTCGCAGTGATGCATTACACAACACACTGGGTGTAGGTACTTGATACCCTCTAATTTAATTTATTGCGTCTTGAATGTACCCCTTTATTTACGAATAGAGGTATTCATCACATAGTGCAGCAAATTCGAGGTATTTAAGTCGAATTAATTGTATCACCTTCGCCGCGCGACGCCACCTTCCTCCAATTTGAGTCCGCGATAGTGTAGCACGTGAGCACATTAGTGGTATCCCCCCATCTTCAACTTCAACTTCAACCTTTCGACTTGTATGAGTTGTCCTTCACTACAAACAGCGGGAAGCGACTGAAGATGAACGGGTATCAGACGAATGTTTATTCAGCTGGGTCAAATCTTGCTATAGCATTCACACCTCAATCGACARTCACTTTCACCATTGAAAGAGTCCTAGCCCCTATCGTAACCCATGGTGCTTTTCTTGTGCAAACACCTGCTAATCCAATTATGGGTACCACTATCCCTCCCTCCTTCCTTGTAGTCTTGAAGGTATACGATCCATGTGTGCTTAACAGAGCTCGCAAATTTGATGATATGCCATGGGATCCTGCTGCTGAGTTGGCAGCAGCCAAGCGTCGTCCCGAATCTCGAAAGCAGTTTCCGTWCGGCTCTGAGGACGGTTATCCTGAAGACGACGATCCGGAAATATGGGAAGAACACTATTTCTCCCACAGCATGTACGCATTCCATTGCGAACTGGACTCTTACACGGCGCTCGAATCCCTGCAGGGGTCGGCTGTCCTTCGCTGTTATGGGCTTGGTCATATAATTCTTCCCGACCGACCTATCTCTCCCCCTGCTATCTTCCTAGAATACATCCCCGATGCAGTGACCGAGAAGGAGGTCGATCCCACTGTTCTGACCCCTCAATTGCTCAAATCTGTGGTGGAAACAACGGATACGTTTGGGATGTTGGGTGTCTGGCAGGGCGACCTCAACCATGGGAATGTGCTTTTCGCCCCGAAGAATAATCCCACCCGTGCCATCCTCATCGACTTTGGCCACACAGAGTGTCGATCATGGTCCAAAAACGAGGGGGAATCGGACGAGGACTGGTTCCGCGACATTATTGAGACTGGGCCTATGGATTGGATCCGAAGGCGTATGTTGAAGCTATGTCCCGGGGGAATCTATTTCGACAAGATGCCTACTGACAACAATAGCAAGTTTCTGTTGGCGGATGCACTCCAAACTGCTAGAGAGCATGCCAAAGATCCTCATCATTTGACCGCTGTTGATGTTTTGCCCTATCTGCCGTTTCCTTGTAAGATTTTGGATGTTGTAGTTGACAAAGATGAATAGGACTCCCGCGTACTTAACGCGTGTGCATTAACTATATTCTGTTCACATAATGTGGCCTCAATAGTAGTCAATTCGGTACAAAAGCATGTATGTTGTCGTCGTAGAATGTTGGATCGACAGAATAATTTTCCTTCCTCTTTACCAGTTCAGCTCGAGCCTCGAGTGCTGCTCATGCCCAAAATTATACTTGATACAGCTTCCTTTAAGGATGTGGTGTCAAAGCCACTGTCTCCGAGTCTATAGTTACTTTATTTCGTGCGCACTCCATGCAGGCTCGAACTAGTGCACTACTACGGAGGATGTAATAAATGATTAAATCATAAATGCGCTGGCACTTAGAGGTCTCGTACATTTGATCACGTGTCATTATATCCTTTCTTCAAAACTATTAAAAGGGCCGCCCAGTCTTATACTATATGAGCGACAAACAACTAAAGATGAGCGAATACCAGTGCAACGTCTACTCTGCCGGGTCGACTCTTTCTATAGCGTTTACATCCCCCCTGGCAACCAATTTCACTATCGAAAAAGTATTGGCCCCTATTGCAACCCATGGAGCTTTTCTCGCCCGAACACCTTCCAGCCCAATTTTGGGTACCACCATTCCTCCATCCTCTCTCGTGGTCATCAAAGTGTACGATCCGTGTATGCTTAACGAAAAGAGAAAATTCAGAGGCATGCCCTGGGACCCCGCAACTGAGCTTGAAGCGGCCAGGCGTCGTCCCGAATCTCGAAAACATTTCCCCTACGGGTCTGCAGACCCTTATCCTCAGGATAGAGATCCCGTGGCGTGGGAAGAGTATTACTTTTCTCACAGCATGTACACATTCCACTGCGAATTGGACTCTTATAAGGCGCTCGAATCTCTCCAAGGATCGACTGTCCTTTGCTGCTACGGTTCTGGTAGTGTATTTCTTCCGAACCGACCTTTCTCGCCCCCTGCCATCTTCCTCGAATACATCCCCGATGCAGTGACAGAAAACGAAGTCGATCCTAGTGTTCTAACCCCTCAGCTACTCAAGTCCGTCGTAGACACCGCAGATATGTTTGGGATGCTGGGTGTCTGGCAGGCTGATATTAACCCTGGGAACGTCCTCTTCGCACCGAAGGAAAAGCCCACTCGTGTTATCCTCATTGACTTTGGCTATACGGACTGCCGATCATGGTCCAAATACGACGGCGTGTCGGATGAGGAGTGGTTCTTTGGCGTTCTCCAGACTGGACCCATGCGCTGGATCCGGATGCGTATGTCTAGATTATGCCCAGGGAGCATTTACTGCGACAAATTGCCCGGGAATAGTGATGCCATCCTTGCGGGTGCGCTCCAAGCTGCTCGAAAGTATGCCGAGAATCAACATCACTTAACTGCTGATGATGTTCTTCCCTATCTTCCATTTCCTTGCAGGATTCTGGATGTCGTAGTTGACCAAGAAAAGCATAATTCTCCCACGACGGCTGTAAATTTGTAGCCATCTTCCTGATCTCGTCTGCACATTACCGATTCTATCTTTATTCAGTTCCAAGTAACCATTTCTATCACTGTAGAATGGTTGATTGTGAGAATAAATTCAATTTCCATACACGGAGAGGTCACGTCTTCAAAAAGACCAGCCTGAGTGCTAGTTGAATTTGGCAAGAAAGGATAATCATTCATCTTATGAGAAATAGCCAACTACAGCAGTGCTCTACGGGATTGTATCGACTTACAAGAGGACTAAAAGATCATGTTATTGAAGTAGTGCTGTATACTCTGCCTGAGAGAGAAGGGGCGGGGGTACTAGAAGGGCAATTTTCGTGACACAAAGGATACTTGGCTTGGAACGAGACGAGATAATAGATCTGAAATACTTATGAATAAGGATTGGAAGAGAAAATGAGAATCACTTACAAATGGAAGGATAAACCGTGATAACTGAGACAAACAGTGTCACTTTTAAATCGCACTCGAGAGAAACAGCTAAACTCACGGATACAAGACGTTTTAAGGGAATGTGGACCCAATATCTCCGTAACGGATGTTCGAGAAAGTAACAGACGCGTCCGGCGAAGCAGCTTCCACCTCCTCGGGTGCACCAGAGCTGGTCGCACACGGCCCACGAGAAATACCAGGCTTTGACGCATCAGCATCAACAGGGTAGTTGCTGTCGAGCCAGAGCATCTGCGCAGCATGGTCATCCCAGATACTCATCACCAAAACCATCCCATTTTTGAATGCAGTANCCATAGCAGCCATCCCACCCTTATCAGCGAAACTGTTGGTGTCCCCAAAGAACTCCTTCGCCTCCGCACAGGTCTCATCAGTGAGCGAGTCGAACTCGGAGAGCCCGTCGAAGTTGGACACAGAATTGCCGATGACTTTGCCATTCTGAACGTAGACGCGACGGATCTCAGTGAGAGCTCCGGAGGTGGTGTTGTCAGCGGTGATGAATTGGGTGACGACGGTGATAGTCTGAGAGGTGTCGATGGTCTTACCCTCGCCTAGGAAGGTCTGGTCTCCCATCCTCACGAGTTGAAGTCACAGCCATCCTTGTCGCAGACTCCTCCGTACCTGTTGTCTCCGTCACCACATTCTGTGCCTTCGCATCGGTACTGTCCGGTCAAGCCAGAGCAGCTGTGGGGAGTGTACGCGGACGCCTGAGAATTGGCTTCCCAGATATCCATTTCAACGCAGCAAGAGCCGTATGTACCAGATCCCGCATTGGGGTCGCTGTCAGAAGGTTCCCATCCATCGACGTTAGCCTACCAAAGTAAAAGTTTAGTTGGCAGATTCTTGAAAGCGTAACAAGGCAAGAAATCGCACCTCTCCGTTGATAAACTTGATATCATGANGGCACTGGGTATCGCAGTAGCCAGTTCCATACTTCGCACCAGCTGTGTTCGTGGAGAAGTCCGACATACCACCATCCTTTGCCATCTCCACAAAGTACAGCGCACCGTTTAGACCACATGGAAGGTTGGACATGTCAACGTCAAATGTGAACTCCTGGTTGTTCAAGTTGAACATCTGGTAGCTCGATTCGTCTTCGAGAAGATACACCCGCGAACCGATGTTGGTGGAATACTGACCATCGGTGACAAAGGTCAAGGTGAGGGAATTGCCGTTGGCGCTGATACCGTAGGTACCGGGATAGTCTGCACCGTCAAGTTGGCAGTTGGCTGCGCACGTAGCACCATCAGGCAGAGAGATGCATCCCACTCGTTACCAGTGTAGCAGTTGGTACCGCTTTTGTCGTGCAACCAACGCCAGTTAGAGTCCAGCACGATGGTCCTCTGCTCAGTCGTGCAAGAGCCAGAGCCAGTACAGTGCTGGATCGACATAGGTGGATGAGTCTCTGCAGTAAGAGTGCCGACTTGTTGACCGCGAACTGCGGTGAGGAAGGCAAGAGAAAGGAGAGCTACCGTTGGGAACATCTTGACCGTGTTGTGCCGGGGAGTTGTACCGTTGAAGAAGATGCGGCTCGAAACCCGATTCCCACCAGTCCTTTATACCATAGCAGCGGAAAAACGTCTGAAATTTGACCAGAGACCCATACATTGGTAGACTAGCAGGGATACAGAGCAAGACCCTCTGTTGTGTCCAAAAGAAAGTGACCCCGAGGACAGTCCGTTCTTGAGGAGAGCACATCCACCTACCGAGAACTTTCCGAGTTCTCCAAAACGGACCGCGTTTCAAAATCCGGGGAAACGCTCACCGTTTTTGACGTAGAATTGTCAGTGATGTCTGTGTACGATGCATCCTTGGCTCGCGAAGTGCAGATGTTTAAAAATAAACGATTCCAAAACTTGCTTGCGAAAGTAGAGAAAAGCATCCGTGTGAGCTGGCAAGCTGATAGAGACTATGGTGCTGGAATACAAGCGAACTTCTTCATACCCTCTTGTCGCGTGCCATAAATGAGGAGTATTCAGAAGTGGAGACAACCGGTATCACTATCTTCTGCATCTATAATTGAGTCGCGGTCATGGGGAGAGTTCGAATCATTACTTCTGACCGTATTGCTATCACTTCGTCGTCTGGTTCTGGGGCGAGAAGGTCGAAGTCGGAGGCCGAGTTTATCCAGACAGAGTACCGTTAGATAGATACTCACTGGATTGTACTCCAACTCCCAATGATTTGTACTGCCAAGTATAGTCGAGGAAAGGTCATTCGGGCCAAGGTCGGAGCAAAGAAAGTCCAGGTGAGGAGGAGAATGTTCATACTTTCAACCCGCCACTGTTACAGAGGGACAGCGGAGCTTTCGGAGATGTCACAGAAGAAACAGCAGGACGTGACCCCGACGCTGAATTGAACACTGAACAGTGGTCTCGAAAGACAATTCATCGATGCCTGAAGCAACGTTCAGGTGCCCACCAGGAGAATACGAACAATTCGATCCCGTTATTACAGAANGTTAGTATACTCCGTTATCACCTTGAAGGGGCCAGAAGCAGCACGGCGGGTGGGAAATCGGTCTCCCATGGTCGTTGAGAAGAGAGCTGGCGGCGCTGACAAAGCGCTGTGATACGCACGTCGGATTCAGAGAGAGGAGTGTAAAGGTCCTCGTCTGAGTATAAGTACTAATTCGTCTATGAGAGAGTTGTCGGATTGCGTGTTTATTGTACAAGAAGGCGTAGCACTGACTGGACCGACGTTTGCAAAGGTTGAGTACGGTAYGAATCTAATAATAAACATATCAAAATGTAGAGTATCATTCAGTATTTGTCCATAATAAGGTGAGATATTTGTAGAGCGGAAAGGAGGGAGGGAAAAGAAAGGCAGAATACTATCGTGCATACGGGTGGAAGTTATGCTGTCCCCGACTCGTCAATCTTGCCGGCCCCAGACCAGTTGGATTCTGTTGCTGCTGCATGGCAGGTATCCTCATCCCACTCATCCCACCACGCATGGTCTGTTGTGGCCGACCGGCACCCATTCCCATTCCCATACGCATAACACCCCCAGCAGGTTCGCCATACCCATGCCCATGGCAGCCATGGGATTCATCCCACCCATCATCCCCATAGGCATCATGCCCATACCTCCCATACCCATCATCATGGGATTCATCATTGGCATCCCACCCATTCCACCCATCGCCTGCATCTGGCCCATTGGGCGGGAGAACATCATCGGCATTTGCTGTTGCTGTTGCGGGATGAAAGGTGTTGGCACAGGGGTCATGAAAGCCGTATTCCCAAYCCCAACCCCGACCCCGACACCTCCACCAAGACTAGGTGTGGGCGTATGTGTTGGTGTGTTCGACGCTCTGTTTTGGTCCCGCTGACTTCTCGGCTGGGCCATCTTTACTTCAATCTACAAAACGCTATCTTTAGCATCTCATAACTTGGTCAATAACATATTTGAAAAGTTTACCTGTTTTTCATCCAAAATCAAAGTTTTACCGACGAGCTGGTCTGAAGGACTGGCATCCTCAAACGTCACAAACCCAAACCCTTTGCTCCTCCCCGATTCTCTATCCAACATTACGGTCGCATCCACCACAGGACCAAAGGCAGTGAAAAACTCTCTCATCGAATCCGACGTTGTATTCGGTGCGAGTCCTCCAACGAAATAACGAGTGTTCCTCAAGTGTTCTTCTCTTGGAATTGCTCTTTTCGGGTCGATCTGAAAAAATAAATAAATAAAAGACAGGTCGGGGAGGAAGGAGGGAGAAAGACATACCGACTTGCCATCCAACCAATGTTCCCTCCCGACCACACCATCCACTGCACTTGGATCTTCAAACGTCATAAACGCAAAACCTCTTGAAGTCCCATTATTAGGGTCCCTCATAATCGTACACGCGTCGACCTTGTTGTTTCTAAAGTTACATCGCGACTCACGAGAAGAACTCAAACAACTTAATATGCACCTTGCCGAACTTGGAGAAATAGTCTCTCAGACCCTCTATAAGAAAAGGCAAGATCACAAGCACAAGGAAGGAAGGGGGAAAGAGGATTGATTAGCATGAATGGTATGAGAGGTAAAGTGAAAAGGGAAGGGTGTGTATACCATCAGTAGTGTCCCAGTTGAGACCTCCTATGAATAGTTTGCTAGTAGAGTCGATATCGAATAGAGTAACATAGAGAGTAGGTGCGTGTTTGGCAGCGAGAGAGGTAAACGGTGGTAGTGTGAGTGACGAGGCATAAGAGGAGCGTATGGGAGAGACAAAGAAAAATGAGAACCGAATGGTCAGTAAATGTCGGCGAGAACAGACAAGACGGGCGATAAACGACGTGGGTGACGAAGCACAACGTATACGTAGTGTGAGAGTTATAGGAAAACACTCCAAATGCCACAGTAGATAAGGTGCTGAAAAAGGATAAAAGCACTCACCCAGCATCGTGCATCTCACTAGGTTTCTTACCAAATACGCTGTCTCCACCTGCTATGACAGCAGTGGGAGGAGCCCCAGAAGGCTTCATTGGCCTTCTCTCTTGGCTAGGGGTCTGCTGGTAAGAGCTGAATTGTTGAGCAATCTGAGCAGAATATGACAGCGACCCAGAGGCCTGCGCTTGTGTCTGGGGTTTGGCTGGGAGCGACGAAGGTAATACAGGTATATTACTTGTAATCGTTGTCGCAGGCGCGCTTAGTGCTGGTGGCTCAGCTTCAGCNTTTTCTTGGGCAGTATCTCCCAGAGTGGGCTTCACATCCTCTTCTGGAACACCCAAAAAGTCGTTATCGTCGTCACCATAGATGTCTACCAAATGGCTTTTGAGTTCTCCAGACGTCGAAAACATAAGGGACGTTGCACTGACCACCGTACAAGTCCGAGTCCAGGTTGCTGCTTTTTGTCGTGGTAGCCATACTTAGTCGTGGTTCGGAACAACCAGTGAATGTCACAAACCACATTTATGTGACCTGAAACGGAAAGGGCTCCGGGCCGTGATACCGTTTCGTGTTTGTGGCAAAATTCACACCAAATGCATTTGTGGCGAAGCAAACTACGAAAGGCAGAGTAGCTGCACGCGCTGAATCTGTTAAACTTAACGAGAGTTAGAGACGGCAGCGAATTCCAATCCAGAGATACGTTACCATTCATGATGTCGGTAATTGAAGGCGCTGAAAGCCTGAGCTAGTAAATTCAGTTTACAAAGTACATTTAGACATTTCTTTTCAGCATTACAGTAGTACAGATGAGAAACGGCAAGAAGGTGAGATGCTAATGTGACTATATACGTGAACAGACCAGAAATTCCAACATAAATTAGGAGACTGNAAATTTGTGTGTGTGTGCATCCTCCGTTAGAAATAGGTAGAAAAATCCCTAAACGTTTCCTGTCCCAGAATCCCGCCTCCACTACTAACTCCCGCTCTCAACTCCTCTTCCTCTTCCTCCTCTTTTCGTTTCTCCTCTGCCTCCACAACTTGTTTGCGGAACCTCCGAATGGATTGCAATCTCCTCTGCCAGTTCGTAGTCACCTCCACTCTCTGCGTGTCTCTCTCTGTACTCGCAAACACACTCGCAAACCAGTCTGCTAATAGTCCCACTTGCCGCACCAGTAACGGTAGATTCTCCGCACTGACGAGTTTATATTCTCCTATGGGAGCAAAGTCAGGCATACCCTCCGCCCGTTGAACTACCACCCGAAAATATTCATTCTCATGGATATTATTGCTGAATGCAGAGATTGCACCCAAGGAGTGGGGTTCGATGACAATATTGACGAATTGGAATTCAGTGCTCAAGGTGTCGAAGCGGTACCCTTTCCCACTATCATTCCACACAATCCGAACGAAATCATTACCAATGTGACGTTTCTTCGCTGTGCACAATGGGTCGGAGGACAAGCGGGTAGGCATCATTGTTGCAGTGTGGTATAGAATTTGACCGATATCGTCCCACCAAGCATAAGCGTATTCGCCGTCTTCATCTGGGTCCAAGCCTCCGGCGTAGACGTCCTCTTGACCGCGCAGGTTGATGAGACGGCCGAGGTTTTCGAGGAAACGGGTGTAGGCGGGCGACCCGTGAGTATTGCGCAGAATTTCTTCTTCAGTGCATTGCCCCGGTGCAACGTAGAGGATTCCGACCTTGTGAGTGTCGATGACTGGGATGCGGTCAAAGGTGTTGTTGAATCGAGGCAGGAGAGACCGGTTGACGAGCATGCGCCGTTGAGAGGGGCCGAGCTTGTCTGGGTAGGAAGAGAGCTGCAAAGGGAAGAAGGCANGGTCCATCGCCACGTCTTTACGTCGCTGCGAAGGCGCAGTACGCGACCAGACGTAGCCTGTGATAGGATCTGGTCGGGGAAGAGGATCATCCGCTTCCCCTTCGCCTCCTGAGGCCTCCTGTTCACCCTGTTCTTGCTCATCATTCCCAAATTGCACCTAGAGATCAAATGTTAGGTAAACACTGAATGCCTCGGTATAAGAGACCAAAATCTCACCTGTTCAGCTCCCTGCTGGCCAACAACCCTCGGGCCCTCTCTCTCCATCAACACCGCCGCCCTGACCGAAACCAAATCCGGCTCCACCTCCCCAGGACCTACCATCGGTGCATTCTCCAACCTCGTCAAAAATCGCACATACCCACTCGGCCGCCTCGTCAAAATCTCAAACCACCCCAACCGAGTCAACGTGCGGATGGTCACAATACTGTACCCAAGGATCCACGTTTTTTCAGAGCTAGAGGTGTGAGGAGACGCGGGGAGGGAGGGGGAGGGGTTCATAACGATTCTGGACAGTGTCGAGGTCGCAGGTCGGGGATCGGCAGATGCATAGGTATATCGAGCTAACCAGTCGAAACAGACTTCAGTATAATCATCGACCTTATCGTTTCCCTCGTTGGCCAAGAGTAGTTGTCTGGTAATATACGGCACGTGCTTGGGTCTGTCGGGGAGTTTAAGGGCGAGAAAGTAGACGTAGAGGAGATAGTAAGAGAGGATGCGGACGTGCTGTGCGAGAGCCCATGATTGAGTTGAGCTTGATGGGGAAGGAGAGGGAGAGGACGAGGGTANGGGGGATGGGGAAGATGGGCAGAAGAACTCGGGATCTTTCCTCAATTTATTATAATGTTGCAGATATTGCAGAGCAACCCCAAAGACCAATTTGAAATCTCCCTCTGTAAAGTTCACACTCAACACGCCTCCTTGCTGGCCCACCACACTCAGAAAACTCAGGATATGCACGGCCATATCCCCACGCGACATAATTCGTGAGAGCTTTTCAAGCACTGAGGGCAGTATTCTGGTGATAGAGGTGGGGAATTCGAATGCGCACAACGTGAGTGAGTGTAGAGCACAGAGGATTAGAGGCGTTTGGGTGCTGTCCAAGGCGGCGTGGAAGAGGGAAACCAGGCTGTGACGGTTGGATATATCGAGACAGCGACGGTAGGAGATCAGAACGGAGATGGTGTGGTAGGCGAGGGTATGCGCGTCTCGGACTTTCAAGCCCATCGGCCATGTCTCTATATAGGACGCCAGGGAACCGTCAAGTATTCCACTACATAACAGGTGGTTCAGCCTAGCGATCAGCACGCGAGAGAGCGGACCGCAGAAGAGGTGCTTATTGGAGAGTTGAGTNGGCAGGTGGCATAAGACGAACGATAGGACATCCCAATTTGACTCCGTCTTCAGGATATGTAAAATGGCAGAGAGGTACTTTGACACAGTCAGCACTCTCCTTTGAGGGTTATTAGGCCCATCAGGGTCATAGCTCTGCAAACCGATACTAGGTGTGTCAGCTACAACGTCTACATCCAGAGGGTATGGGTGACGCCATAACTCCCTCTGGGGAGAGGCTTGGAGGGGTTGCGGAGGAAGGGGCGGCGGGACACGGCTCCGACTCCGACTGGATAAGGGCATACTAGCCCGTCCTCGTGAGACTTTTCTCCCTCCTTCAAATCTCCCACTACCACCCTCTTCGTGTTGATCCCACTGCGGGACCCGAGCCCTCGTTTTCCTCACATTGCTCGAACTGATACTTGGGCTGGTTCCTTCGTAAGTGGGATAGGGACCTTTGCCGATGAGGCCAGCAAGCATCGAAATCTGCCCACACGAATCATGCTGGAGGCGTTCGAAATACACTCGGTGATCCCTGTCCGCTCTCAAGCGCATTAAGAAACGAAGGATCGCTAGTCGGGAGGAAGGTGGGATGAGGACTGTAGAGGAGGTGGTGGGTGTTCCAGGAGAAGGCGTTGTTTCTGCTGATGCAGAGGGAGTGGACAGAGAAGGTGGTTGCGGTGTTGGAGAAGAAGAAGAGGACAGTAGAATAGCAATCAAGAGATCCCACACCCGAAACGCTAAATCCATCCTCTCTTTATCCACCGCCAGAGGGGTGAACACGATCTGCGAAAAAATATAGATAAGAGTGTGGATCGCGTGGATGCTCGCTGGCTGCACGACTGGCGAACTGTCCAGTGGTAATGCAGGCGGAGGTGGAGAGGGCTGAGAGGTCGACGGGTGAGATTTTGTAGGTGTACCATGATTTGATGCAAGAGATGAGAATATAGATGATAATGAAGGAAGACCTGGCTCTCGAGAAGAATGCTCCCGTGTCCTTGATGTTTCACGTTCGCGTTCTGGGCTCTGAACTGCTGAGGGTAGACTCTCCTCCCCAACATCTAGATATTCACAGTGAATGTCCTCATCTGGAGTGGGAGACAATGCGGTTTGAATGAGGATGTTCATGATATCTTCGATATCCCAATCCTGGGAGGAAGATGATTCAGAGATGCGCAAAATGATCTCTTCACCTAAAATCTTCCACATTCCGCTATCCGAGTCGCGACTGTTTTCGGATACAGAAGAAAGACAGAGGGCTGTCAAGGGGCGGCGATATAACGGGAGGTCTTTCATACTGGAGAAGACTTTTGTTAGAGCAGAGGTAATAGCGGAGCGTGTGAGAGGTTTATCTTCTGAGAAAGAATGAGGAAGGGTAGAGGGTAAGAGAAGCTGAAGGACATACTGGTCATTAAGGACTCGTTTCCGAGTAGTGACTCCCAATTGGGTAACCAATCAAGAGAAGTCGGGTTCAGTTCGTGTTCTTTGAGCATCGCATCCGGGATTCCAGCTGTGTGCTCATCGGAGAGATGGGGGGAAATGGAAAGAAGGATAGTTGAGAGGGGCGGGTTTAGTTTGTGGTTGGACGAAGAGAGCAAGCCGGAGAGGGTTTGAATCAATGGTGTTGGAGAGGAAGAAAGCGACGAGAGAGGGAGGGTAATAGGTGGTCTGGAGAGAGAGGATTTCAGTCAGAGAGAATGAGACGNAAAAAGGACGTACTGTATATTTTTAACGTAACCTACAAGACTAAACAAAGTTCCACCAATAGCTGTAGCCTCGTCATCATCCAGCACTCCATCGGTTTCGTCGACCTCGTACAAGATATCTCTCAGTGTAGCGGCACTTTCCTCAAGAATCTCTTCCCTGCTTGTACTGGGAGGAGAAGCGACCCATGCTTTGGCGCTCTCGATCATAAATTTTCCCAGTCGGCCTGCTTCCCATCCCGCTCCTGTAGCGGTGTCGCTGGGTGGAGGCCAAGCAGACTCCATGAGCTCACGTTCGAGTTCGAAGTGGACTGGTGCGCCAGAGTGAGTGTATCCTACAGAGGCTTCACGGCTGATGTACGCACGCGCAAGACGAGTGTGGAGTGTACGTCTGATATGATTTCGGAGTGTTCGATGCGCACCAAATGAGGTTTGGCCAGATGCGGGACTGTGACTACTAGGCGGAGAAAGAGAGCGCAAGGTGATGCGCATGCAGAGGACGGCATAGGGTCCAGTGAGGAGTTGCGTCAAATGGGTTGTCAGCTGTTCCTCGACTTCCCCTTTTTTGGTTGGGAGTAAGGAGAGACGGGTGAGCGGAGTTGAACAGAAGGCAAGTGCACGAAAGAGCAATGGCAGCATCGTGTAGAGACATTTGTGAGGCAGAGACTTGAGCTGGCTACTTATATGGCTGAGATATAGTCGAATTGCGATCGTAAACGGATGTTTCTTTGGAAGTAAAGGAGGTGGTGGGAGCGGTGGCGGGGGTGGACTCACTGGCGACGTCGCAGAGGCCAAGGACGAAAGGGATATCGAGGAAGCGTGCCTGCGGTGATGATGCACAGGCCTCTGTTGCTGAGGTATCTCTGGCTCTGGTAGAGGAATTTCCATTGCCCTTTCTACTAAAGAAGAGTAGAAATCCAGAATATCTAGCAGAGTTTCTTCCTCTACGCGGCTTAGGAAATGCGGGGTCTGGATCTGTGTTTGCACGAGTTCGTGCATCAAATCAATAGATCGTTCCCTTTCTGACCTTTCGTCTTCAGCCGGAAGTCTGTCGAAAGCACTGCGAATCCACCCTTTGAGCACTGAAATAAGTTTAACTTCGATCCCGACTGTACTCCTAGTCAGAGTACGCAAAGCTTTGAAGCGTGGTTCCCAGAGATCGACAGCCCATGTGGAGGGGTTATTCAAGAACAAAGAGAGATAGGTCACTCGATCGGCAGTACTCATCTCCTCACTTTCTACATTATCGTAGTATGCGGACAGAATATCGAATCCTGCAGCTTGGAACGATACCGGACTTGAATTGTCGCATAGATAAGCTAGAATTGGATTCAATACCGCTGCTTTTGGTGGTTGAGGGGAATTCAATAGGGCTGGAGCCAGCGCACGGGCATGTGCAAGGCTGGGTACTCGTCCGGGTTCAGTCAATTGCTGCAAGAGTTCGTCGAGGGAAAGTGTTGGTGCCGACGTTGATGACGGCGACGGGTGTTGTCGCCTCCATTGTGATAATACACCAAATGCTGTATTTGCACGGGGNCGGAACCGCTGTCGCGATGCCTCGTCCAGAGGGGACATCCAATATTGCGAGTTGCAAGTCGTGAGGAGAGAAGATACAGGGACCCAGGTATGCCAATTACGTTGGACTCCGGTTCTTTAATTTGTGGCGCTTATGTAGAGTTTGAAAATGCAAAATAATTTAGCTCCATCTCTCTCTTCTGCATTTCTACTGTTCGGAGTAATATATGATAGAGATAAAAAATTGTGGGCTACGGATTTCGTGTCTACGCCAGCATCCCTAGGTACATTTTAGGCTAGTGATACAGGACATACAGCCTCCCCTTTCACCTCTCCAGATATTACACGAGCACACGCCTCGAACGCTGCTGCGGTATACTCGAACGTCAAAATATGTCCCCACCTCTCATTTATATTCACACCAATCAAATCATAGGGATTACAACACGAAACAACTACCACCCGGTCGTGATCTTTCAGATTTCGAAGCCTGTCGAGCTGCCATGTGCATCTATCGGCGTTCCTCAAGACAAACACAACCAACCCATCCTGGGGCGCGATGAAGGGAGAGGTAGGTGAATAGACGACATGCGAGTCGGAAGTCACTCCAAGGGCTGCAGCGAGGGCTAAGAAAGATGCTCCAGCCGTGTTTCGCACGGAACCAGTTGAGTTGCGTAGGACACCTTCAGCATCGTCGATGGCTTTATTGATACTTTCCGGTAGTGGGGTGTATAGTGTTATTACGTTCGAAGGAGCAAGAGGAGGACATAGTAAAACACAGATAGATGCATTGTAGGCATTGATACTCAACTCCTTGTGTTCTTTCTTCATACTCGACCAGACTTCCTCCCGGAATGGCTGCGTGGTGGATGGGTAGGAGGATTTCATACGATACACCCGCTGCGTGCTGTGATCCAACTCCAAAGAGCCAGTAGACAGAGCTTCGTATGTTGCTTCGAGAGCAGCGACTTGATCTTCGAAAGTATGGCAGATCATAACGATATCTGCACCCGCTTGTAGAGCTCGTACTGCGCCACTCGATATCCCCACGCCACCACGAATGGCTTCCATCTCAAGACAATCTGTCACGATAACACCGTCCTTGAATCCAATTTTGGTGCGTAGGAGGTCGGTGGTCACATAACGAGAGAGAGAGGCGGCTTCTCCTTGAGTTTCAGGGGTAGCGAGGTGACCRGTCATGATACTTGCTACTGATGATGAGAAGGGAGAAAGGTGTGAAGGTAGGARGGAAGGAAGATATGGTAGATCCAGATGKGAGTCRACGTRTGTGGTGCCATGGCCAGGGAAGTGTTTAAGACACGGGGCAATACCGGACGATTTCAGTGCTTCAGACGCCGCTAGGACATGTCTAATCACTTGATCCGCGTCTATTAAGTGGTATGAGGGGCGGAATGGCAAGAAAAAGAGTGCACAGACCATCACCGAATGATCTCACGCCTGGAGTGGGGGTTAGAAGGAAGAGAAAGGAGGAAANAARGGAATATCATACCAATGACTGGATTCCTCCGTTCAGAGTTTATATCAGCAACAGGCGCGAATACCCAGTCGATCCCCARCATCTTCAACTCTCTGCCCGAAGCAGCGTATACATCCGAGGTATACGAACGAGCAGCAGCGAGGGACATTGCTCCAGGGCTAACCATAAATTGTTGACTGATAGAAAAAGCAGGGAGAGAAAGGGATACTGACAACTGAGTCCCACAGTCCTTCGAACTAATCGCACTRACCARCCCGTTCTCTTGATCTGTACCAATAATTAARGGTACGTCATGTCCTGCTTCACGAGCTATAGCCTGTAGYTCGTCGACTAGAGATCGGACTTGTTGAGCATCTATACCGTTACATTGAGTGTGGGCAGCGATGACGGAAGGGCATCAAAATGAACTTTGAATGTTGCGCTTCATAAGTATCACGCATCCTACGAAATACTCTGTAATCAATGTTTTGATATCAGGGGAAGGGGCATGGCCATGGAAGCCAACAATAAAGTGTTGTCCGATGGATTTCTTTTGAGATATCGAGAGAGAGGGCATTGTGATAGTTCAATGAATGAAGAGGAGATAARAGGGGAAACGGAGATGTGGGGGCCGGCCCGGGACTGCCGAACTCACGCCACTGAAGTCTGAACAAGACTAGATGATTATCGCGTCCTGACAAGTCAGAGATAAAGACACGGGCCTCGTTTGACTTACAATGAAAGAATGTCTAGATAATGCAAAAGGAAAATGAAGAGATCACTGGAAGGGAATTACGATTGACATCAAACGGGATGATTGGTAGTTCCATTTGTGTGCAGTAGTACGAAACGCAGGTGATGAAGGCTATGAGGGAGAACTGTGACAACAAAGCCGCGCGTTCGACGTGGCTAATTTAGCTTGATAGAAGAGAAAACGCCAGCAGGGAGACTAGTAGAACGGAAGTGAGTAGGCGAGAGCTGAGCCCCGCGCAGTCCAATTCCGTAGCAGGAACCACGTGCCGGAACGGGGTAAGCACTGAACGCAGGTGACACAGCCCCGTTCAGTGACAGACTTCTCCTTCTTGACTATTGACCACTATAGACCTGACATTGGAACGATCTTACTTTAACGACGACGGAAATGAAGAAGCTATTTGGACGAGATAAACCGAAACCTTCGAAAGTGAATGCTCATGACCAGGTGCGAGGATCAACAAACTGTTCGAATACCTGCTAATAGGACGTTTAAAGGCGATGGGTGCTCCGATTCACCAGCAAATGYCACATTATAGAGACTCTATTGGTGATCTAGATAAATGGGATATGGTCAACCCACTAGTGGAACAGCAAGATGTCCAACATTCGCCTGACCCTCGCTCAAATTCACCGTTTAAACAGACGCAGGTGTTGTCGAAGAAAACACCAGGGCTCGGCATACTTAGAGCTCTCGATCCGCATGAAAATGCTACAGGAATTGTGGGGGACACCCAGCGATCGCACTCGGAGGACGGCGGCGACAAGGACTCGACCACCAAGAAGCCGTTTTGGGATAGACATTCGCATTCGGAAAAGCCTCGCAGAGAACATCGGGACGACGACGCGCTCGATGAACTCACCAGAATGATTGGCTATCTTACAGCAACGGGCTCAGAGGACTGGGCTCTTGTACTGGAAGTCTGCGATCGCGCCTCAAGTGCCCCAGAGGCCGCGAAGGAGGCTGTTAGGGCTCTAAGAAGAGAGTTCAAGTAGGTTTTCATACTCTCTATCCAATGTAGGGTACTTATTTCACTAGGTATGGTGAGCCCACGGCTCAGTTATCTGCTGCTCGTGCAAGTTTCTATCCATTTGGTGTCAATGCCCTATACTAACGTGTAGTTAATAGTTATGGGCGATCATGCTACGCAATTCCTCGGAAGTATTTATTACTCAATGCACGACCCGCAAATTCCTCGACACGATCGAGGATCTCATCATGACACCCCGCACTTCCCCCGTGGTCAAGGAGCGCGTCATGGATGTAGTGGCTGCAGCCGCATACGCTAGTGGATCTAGTAAGTGTCCAACAGAGCACTCCATATTTTACCAACTCCATCATAGAAAAGGACACTGGATTTCGTGGGCTATGGCGCAGAGTGAAGGCACCGGGCAAGCCAGACGAGGTATGATCCCCATGCATTCGGTCAACTCGATCTAAGAAATATTTCAGGGTATCCCATTCGATACCGATGATTCCATATTCAACCCACCCAATCCCAACGCCCAAAAACGACTCTCCCAAGCCGACCTCGTTCACCCGANTCCCTCCCCCGTCNACCCCAGCCTCACCATAGACATAAACACCGCAAGAAGGCTCAGATCATCCCCCTGGAAGAGGATATACGGAGGCTGTTCCAGGAGTGTAAGATCGGTCAGGGGAATGCGAGTTTGCTTTCGCAGGCGCTGGTGTTGGCACAGCCGGAGGAGTTGGGGAGGAAGGGTGTTATCAAGGTGCGTCTTTCATTCTTTCTTATCAGTGCACTATGCTGATGGGTACGAAAGGAATTCTATGCGAAATGCCGCTCATCGCAAGAGTTAATTTCGACGCAGATTGATTGGGCGACAGCGTTGGCGGAGAAATCGAGGGGAGGAGGGGAGGAGACTACAGAAGAGCAATTGTTGGCTGCATTGTTGGTAGCCAACGCAGAATTGCTCGACGCGTTAGGACAGTACGATGATTTGGAGAGGGTCGCGATGGAGAGGCAGGCAGAGGAAGTCAGTAAGAAGGATGTCAAGATGGATCGCAGGGTGAGTCTTTCTCTTCTCTTCCCTTAACAAGGGTATTCATGATTGATGGGATTTTATCTAGTTATGGGAGTTGGAACAACAGCTCGGACTGGGAGATGCAAGACCCGGAGGCTCATCGCGTGCACCTTCGAGATCACCGTCACCGAATCAGAGAGTGACAAGGTCAAGACCGGTATCAGGCGCATTCGGTAACCATTCGGATCCCAATAACGTGGGAGGTAATACACTTGCCTTACCACCAGCTGCCCCCATCGGTCCTCGGTCCCCCGCAATACCTCCATCACGTACACCGTCACCGCGCAGCAGACATCAGCTACAATCGTCAGTGGGTGGAGGCAGTAGCTTGTCATTCCAATCTTCCTCCGAGTCAGATTCTAATCAACCTGAGGATCTTCGAACACCTATTCAGCTGTCGGAAAAAGCACTAGGAAAGCGCCGTGCCTCAACTCCGCCATCACCACCTCAACACCCCGCCCCGCCATCACCACAGCACTCGGATGAGTTTGAGGGTCCAGTTTATTCAAGTGAGGATAGTGACAGTGGTGAGGATGATCAGCAGAGGCGGAATCCTTATCAACATGTACCTAAACCAGTCTATGTGTATGATGCTGCTGCAGAGAGGATGGCACAAAGGATGAGGGAGGGTAGGAGGGAGCAGGAGATTAGGTTAGTTAAGTGGG
>LBLO01000369.1:0-28857 GCA_004354395.1 Chondrostereum purpureum | reverse complement strand
CGATATGGAGTGCACAGTGAGCCCAGGTAGGAAATATCGAGACTTCATTCTTCAGCCTCGAAACCTGCCTGTGGGGTGAAAAAATTGGGTGAAAATCACCCGTTCGAGGTCCATAGTGAACCTCCCCAGATTATCACACAGGAGAAGTTCAAACTCGAAACGACATCATACTTTTTCGATCGCCTCAACTACAACTCCTGTATCTTATCAAGCCAGTTGATTGAATACACATTCCCTTTGTTGCATGTTAACGATGTGCTCACAATAACCCAATTATTCTCTTCCGCGGCCGAGAACGTATAGAACTATCACGCTACTCTATGCTAGGATCATATATTTGGTGAGTGGGCCCTGGGGTACATCCATGATTCGACCGCGTACAACAGGTAACCATCCGTACAACTATCCCGTCCATCACCACTGTTCGATATAAAGATGATATATCTACCGTCCAGGGATCCTGTATGATCAGTCGAAGGCTCGGTCTTTATCTTTGGGCGACGTAGATATAAGGCAAACGTGACTACTTGCACGGTTTCCTCCCTCTTCATACCATCTAACATGTCTCTGATTAGCATTCTTTTGTGAGTGTCCAGTTTTTTTTTNCAAGTACAAGGGGACGAAGACCAACTTCTGCAAACTAGATCCTCTCTCATCTTCTTCTCGTTGGCAGGTGTCTTCACTCTCAGTCTACCCCGTCCTGTTGTCTCTGTAGGAACTAGTCTGTGACCTGGGATCGCCAAGGAGGAGATCCGGACCGGTTCTTTTAAGATTGAGGACGGACGCTGAGAGCAAACTGTAGATTTACAACCTGTACACAGTGACGGGAAAAGAAACGGAATGGTCGAGTTTGAGTGTCGGACAGCAGGGTGCATCCCTTCGTTCAACATAATCTTCCCTTGATCCTCACTGGAGTTGTAGAATATTTTTGGTTGAAAGTGGGAGCAAATCCTAAGCCTCTCCTTGCGCTACAAGGTCTAATCAATGTGATCAACTTGCATGATCGCTCAAAGGTCGGGCTCCGATTCGCACCAATACTTTG
This sequence comes from Chondrostereum purpureum, assembly GCA_004354395.1. Lineage (NCBI taxonomy): Eukaryota > Fungi > Basidiomycota > Agaricomycetes > Agaricales > Cyphellaceae > Chondrostereum > Chondrostereum purpureum. Next base: position 27,815 of record LBLO01000369.1, on the reverse strand, counting down.
CAGCAGATTTGGGTACCGGCAAAAAATCGAGTAGTACAACAGTGGGTGAAAAGACTCTCGGGGTGTAAGGGTGGCGGTTAGGCTAAAGAGACCACAGCCCTACCATCGTCAATGTGCCTGAGGTCTCAAACGTARATGGGGATGCAAATGCATCAACACTTCCATCCAGATCTGCAATGGTCGTTCTTAGCACTGGGCTCGTTGTCCCCCCTTCCGTTTGATGTACATATTTGATGACATCCCATTAGCTCTCTCGCCACCATTTGCTACGGATATAAACACGGTGGGACCTACCACAGAGACTATGGGTGTGACAACTCAGTCTCCAACAGAACAGTGAGCATAGCAGTTTGATAGTTGATTTTCTTCCCAATTAACGACGAGAAACGTAATTTGCCCTACAGCTCGTTGTCAGACAATGACCCCATCACACCAAAGCAACCTTCAAGTTTCTTGTCCACACAGGGCACCGTTCAGTGATTTCCCTATAAAATCGTTCAGTAGGAGAGTACTGCCTGACTCCCAGACCTAGGAGTGTCTCGTAAGAATATTTTTCTAAAGACTCCCCATCCTCCTCCAGTCCTATCGCAAATACTCCCCCTCACTCGCCCAACGGTGCCAAAGGGAGATCCAATCCTCCATTGATTGTTGGTGTCATCATTGGTGTATTGACTTTCAGCGGACTTGTCGTCTTATTGCTTCTCTGCGGTCGACATATCCGGAGGAGGAACTTCGAGAACAACCACTTTAATTCTGGGCCAATATGATGGTCCGATAAAAGTCAGATACATTCAAGTCTCGCTTCACTATCACCAATTCAGAAACGCACACTAGACGATCTTCAACAATTAAAGCAGATTGGGGGTACACCTTCAGTCGCACATCAGGTGGAATGGAAGAAGGATGGAGTCGGGAAGCAAAATCAATACCCAGCTCAGAGGCTTCAGTGGAACGTGAGAATGGTCTAGAGGAACTCCCTCCAGATAAGGCACTTCCTGAGCTTCCGTTCGGCATTCGTCCTTCTCCAGCCCGATTAGGGCCTTGACGAGGACACTATGGAACTCTACAACGATATGATTGCATGGTAGGGTAAATTAATAGGGCTAGAAGCCAATAGATTAGACTAGCACGGATCTAAGAGAGGTCGAGGATTCATATGAAGGTCAAGGAGTTGGAGGAGAAAACAAGCTTGAGGAGAGAGACCTGCAACTTTTGAGATTAGTTGTAACTGTGCATTCGGAAATGTAATTGCCATACTAGACTAACTATTTTAATACGTTAACCAAACCAGTCACACTCTACCTTCTGGAGAACAAGTGTTTAATTCCTATCAAAGGAGTGGTAGTAGAATGTACCGTACAAAATAGCCTGTGAAACAACCTGGTACGAGTACAATCTGACGTGGAAAAGAGAGAACAAAGGAATTTGTAACTTGATAATGACAACCAGAAAAATAATTTGAAATAAAATCATAGATATAAAAGAGACTCCCTACTACCCGCTGAACAAGAAANGAAAGAGCATATACAGAAAACAACAAGCAAGCAAAATAATAACCAAGAGGGACGGGACAAGGAAATGTGGCATAGAGGCAGACAACAGAAATGGTATCCAGGGACAGTTGATAGTTCAAATTAAACAAACCAAAATCTTCTTGTAATTTACGCCATAAGAGATTGCCTGGGGGCAGGTCTCGCGGACATTCTTCTAGCTTTCTTTGCTGCGACGGCGGCGGCAGCAGCTTCTTCCTCCGCCTTCTTTTGAGCGCGGAGCTCAGCACTCTTGTTGGTTCGTGGGGCGATGCTAGGAGCGCCAATGCTAGCGGGACGCGGGCGGGGCTTCTTAGGAGCACTGTCTCCATTGGTGGTACTGTTTCCATTAACCTGCGATGCCGTAGACGTTCCATTTSCGTTCGCGCGGGAGGGAGCTCGCGAGGCACTAACGGTGCGGGACTGTATGGACATCTGAGAAGAAGGTCGAGATGGGCCTAGGGAGCATTGTGAATTCGACCTGGAGAGGCCCGGCGCTTTGGCAGCAGAGGGACCGCGGACTACAATAAATAATAAGAGAAAGTTGATAATTATATGCACAACAAGAAAACTCACACATAAAAGAGGTAGGTGGTGCCGTGTCCTTCTGAGCGCGTAAAGCTGCACTCTTGTTGAGTCTGGGAGCTACGGTGGGAGCAGCAATCGAGGCAACAGCTATCGTCTCTCTTCTCTTATGCCCAGGAACACCCTCGAAGATGGCCTTGGGGGTTTCGTTCACTTCCTTGACAGCGGGCTTTGTTGACGCAGGAGCTGGTTTTCGGCTGGGGGAGGATGGAAGGATTTTCCCCAGCCTCAGTGCCGCCGCTTTGGTTAATCGCGGAACGATGGATGGGGCGGCAGTTGACGCTACCTGGATACTAGCGGCTCGTTTGTGTCCTGGTACGTTCGCAAAGGTACGCTGGTGTTCTTCTTTGGAGATCGGCGCACGGGGTCCCTTCTCGCGAAGCTTGTCAGGCAATGGGGCACCTGCTCGAAGAGCCGCGGCACGGGTAGTACGAGGGACGATGTCAGGTTTGTCATGAGTAGAAGGAAGACCCCGAGCTTTGAATCCCCCTGACGGGCGTCCCCCGCTCTTGCTAGATCCCATCCGACTGGTGCTTGTGCTTCTCGGGCTTGTAACACTTCCGTTGGGAGAAGTGCTCTGTTGCAAATCGGACAAGATCGAAGAATTGGACTTAATAGTGTCGAAGCGGTCGTCTGGGGGGAGCTCAGTGGTAGACATGGGCGGCGAGGACGCGAAGAGGGAGCCAATTTGAAGTTCTGCAGTAGCAACATCGGGGGATCCCATCACTGCGTTTTGTAGAGCTGAGATTCCATAGAGGGCACGAAGGGAATTGGGGGATTCTTCACGAGCTAGGTCAGGGTCCCGATGACCCATAAGCGAATTCCAAACTTCAACAGCACGTCGACGCTCCAATACATAGACCCAAACTGGACCTCTATATCCCAATTTCACTTGTAAATTTGTGTATTTCTTGTGCAGAACGAACTGGATAAACTCACTCTGACAAAGACTCCACATCCTGCCCGAATAGTTCATACAGAAAGTCGGGGTCCGAATCCGTGTCAAACTCCATTTGACGTTCCTTGACAATCTGTGCGCAAGGGAGATGATAATAAGTCCCTGTAAAGTCCCCTAACAGCTGAGCCCACTGACCTCAAAGCCGGCTCCCTGTATACGTGGTTCAATGTCGAACCTATGGGTCAGGGCATGGGTCTTGATGATAGCAACCGTTCGAGTTATTACTGCATTAGACTGAGGTGTTCCTGGCATTTGTCCATTGGGGGACAGGGGGGAGGAGGGAGTAGACATCTTGTTATTGCTGAAGTTCGTGAATAGGGATGAGATTTATAATTGCACCCTCCGAAGGTTGAAATTGGATAAATATACTGGAAGGAAAGTAGAAGCAAGGACCAGCTGAAGAAAGTGAAGAATTCCGCAAAGAATTTGAGAGAAAAGGGGGGAATAGAAGAGAGAGTAGGAGTCTGACGATGCACGAGGTGGGGGAAGAGGTATAAGTATGGANTTTGGAACTTTGTTGAACTGGACCCCGCTTCCCCCCTCCAAAACCAGTAGTGAAACATATCCCAGATAGAAGTTTAGCTCTACAAACTCCTTACGATCGCTTGTCTAATCTGACCTTCTTTCTGTGATCGTTAAACGTGTCATGGTCGTAGAATTCTCCCCTTAAACGCCACTCACGCCACATTACAAACAAGCTCATAGAAGTCGTGCCTTTAGAGTCTATACAAAAAAGACTGTCTGCCGTAGTATGTTGTATGGTGTGTTACTTTACATGCTGCTGTGATAGAATTATTGGTTACATCCCATTAAATTATATGTAAGAGTACGATGCCAAAACGATCTCCGTCTAATACCTGATGAACGAGTAGAAAGGACAAAGAAATCATGATGACTTCGCCGAGCTGGATCCCTTCCACCATTTGGTTATCTTTGAAGCGCTGTAACGGATGCTCTTGCCGACCCCGGCACTAGCGATACCTTTCAGCGACTGCACAGTGGCCGGGTACCTGACAATTCTGCTCATCTCTGGGCAAAAATAATTCGAATGAGTTCAAGTCGGAGGATGACGGTTGAGAGACTCACCCTGTGTCAAAACCTCGGGAAGTTTCTCGTCCGCGGCTATCTTGACCCAGTATGCACTCTCATCTTGTGCCAGACTTTGCACGGTCTGATCCGACAAATAGCTCCTCTTCACGTTCTCCAGCAAGTTTTTCGGGAGTTTCTTGAGATGCGCCGACCGTGTCTGAGGGCTATGATCCTGTGTGATCACTCCGGAAGTCTTCCAATGAACCCCAGGAAGTCCAACAACCAATCTTTGGTAGAGCTCCTTGAATTGCTCAGCCTGATTGTTCACAATGTTCCCGACTTTGGCTCTATTCTCCGCAGGGAGAACCATCCGTGGATCTCCGCTGTAAGAAATGCCAGCGATCCTCTCAAAGAGCTCGCGCTCGGAGAACTCCGAAGGCAAAGTGAGGAGGGCGGCACGAACGGCCGACGTAAGGTTTACTTGCTGCGTCAGTCGAACACGGGCGTCATCTTTGATGATGCGCAGAGGCTTGTGCATCCTCCCTGCGAGATATAGAGTCTGCCAGTTAAGCAGATCGGAACACAGGTTGTCTACCGTGGTCACCCCATATTTGATCGTCTGTGAATGAATTCGGAATAGGGAGAAAAGGAACATTAAGCAGGCGGTCCAAGCGCGATAGTTGGCAATAAACTCACCACACCAGACATGGGCACAAACGCGTTGAACCACACTCCCGGCCCTATACTTTGGACTCGAGAGATATAATCCGAACCGAACATCCTTGCATGAAACGGATAGTGACTTGGATGTTGGTGTAGATTGATTGAGTGGAAATGGTCTGGATGTGTCACTGCGAACATGAAATCTAGCATCGGTTTCTCCTCTGACTCCTTCATCTCATACCCATCCTGCTCAAATACACCACTTCCATATGCAAAGGCGTAACGTATTGGGGCATCGAACTGATCCACAATACTCTCTAATAACGCTCTCTTCGAGTTCGACACAGTAAGTAGCTGGTTTTGTCCGAAAGWGGGAGGCAATGACGGGAGTGCTTGTTGTCGACCTAGAGTCGCTGGTCGTGGCTGGGGGAAAAGTCGTGAACGCGGCTTGGACTGTTTCTGGGGGCCAAAGGGAGGCAGATCGGGGTTTGAGGATGAAGAAACGGCTTCTGTAGCTAAAGAGCGGATAGGGATTCGTCGAATGCAGACATTACGTGGCTGGCGTGCCAGTGTGCATAACATGATAGAAAAACAAGGAAACCAAGTAGTAGCAGTTCGATGTCGCAGATGAAAGTAAGAAGCAAAGAATTATAGGGAACCCGGGTAGAATCTCACCTAATTTCAGTGATTCATCGTTACGCCCAATTTACGCCTCATTCCGCTCAAGGACTAAACATAATCCGTGGCGAAAACGTGTATGCGAGCGCGAGATATGAGTATACTACAAATACACTACTCATACTGAACCTTCCATTCTAACCGTGTATCAGGCTCTTACGTTAAATTTCTTCAGGATTCGGATCTCCCATCCTGTGGCGGCTCCAGCCAGTTCCAAATATGCTCCTCGCTCACAAGCAACTTCAAACCCGAGGTTTTGCGATAGGCCACCCTATGTGATCGAAGTCGTAGTCAGTGCAATAGCTTACGAGCATCGTCTCTTCCAGTCTGCAGCAGATCCTACCCTCTTTTCCATCCATCCCTACACCATAAGTTCGTGAGGCCAGGAACTTGGGGAACACTTTCGCGATGCGTTGCATATCTTGGGAATTCTTGCACACGAGGAGCAGCGGTCACAGGCGCTGCTTACTGGTTATGGTCAAGCAGCGCAGAACCTCCGTAACTTTACCCACAAAAACAACCCTGTCGAATATCTTTCTTCCGTCGAGCATGCCTGGTTCAGCAATACCAGTGCCATATCAAGAAACCGTCCTAAAAACTGCTAGGATGGCATTACTACAAGATACAGATAACTCAAAATTACAATCATTCAAGATCAACCCATAGTACCTCTGTTCATGAATCTCCGAGGAGCCTCTTCCTGTGATGTTGTTAGAGTAATATTTTACAGAGTATAGTCCAGACTCACAGTCCTTCCGGAGCTTCATTCAGAATGTTGGTGCCCCCCAACATTTCTCTGGCCCAAACGTCTCGGAGGAACCAACCTATGTGGCCAACAAAACAACCTGCCAGATCACCCGCCGCCGCTTTCCATGAACCATTCAGCATCCACGAGAAAGCTACGAGAGCCACCGGAAGATACGGGGCGGTAATTGTGATAAGACCAAACAGTGAAATGGGTGTTGAAGGATGTCTACGCGACCAGAGGTAAATCGGAACGAAAGCTAATGAAGAGGATAGAAACGGTAAATTGAATAGTGGACTGAGAGCCTGTCCCAAGTTTAGAATTCGTACATAAATCAAGATGCAAGGACATTATGGACGCACCAGCAACATTACTGAGGAAAGGAGTAGAAGCCAGAGATACTCTGCCCTTTTATTTGCGAATGATGATTCTTCCAACATCCGACTATAACGCATGCTAAATAAAGTTGACACTGAGTTTTCTGACTGAAGTATCGGGGGAAACAAGCTAACAAGAAGAATAAATGGAAGACAAAGTCCAATGATATGGAGCCGAAATAAAAGAACGTCGTGATCGCGCGCCATGGCTACATTGATATGATNGAAACTCATGAGAGATGTAATGCGTAGTCTTGARYAGTACTCACTTGGCCGTTCAAGAATGCACTCTTTGGACTGAAGTATAGCTGAAGGGGGGTGACTAGCTGRCATTGCTATGGGAGAACTATGTCATTAGATCCATACAATAGCATCAAAACCAACGCACGCACAACAGCCAAGCTAGTGAGCACCGAGAGAGCCAGCCATCCTCGAGTAATTGGTGGTATTTGCCGGATCCAAGCTTCAATTCCAACGGGCATAGAGAGATGTAGTGATTGTTTGAGATTGCGTGGCAAGACGCCAAAGACGTGGAACTGGCAGTGGAAGAGAACTTGATGTGATTCTGAAGGAATGAGACTCACGGGCATGTGACATCATCATACGTGGTCTGAATCTCGGACCGGGATTGAAACCGGATTGTGGCTGTTCAGCACTGAACGACCACCAAGCAGCCACAGCTGGGAACAACATGAAACWCTCTTTTTTTTGGNCGACAAGGCATCAGAAATGCGCACTCTAGATTTCCCACTACATTATTTCTATCAACTAGTAGAGTGGTAAACGGTACATCGCTCGGGGGCCATGGTCAGACTCCAGAGGTACCAAGTACAAGCATTGCGGGGAATGCTATGGCGGTGTAACGGTGTTACACTAGCTGCATCCTTTCTCTTCTCTTCCTGTCAATATAAATCATACCGGGTCTTCTATCGGCAGCCGTTGTAAGACTATATAAGTGGGACATGTTACTTGACTTTTATCAAAATCATTGAGCACAGCKAGATAGAATATGCCTTCCCCTTTCGTTTTGAACGATTCCCAGATATGGCTTTTTTCGAGACCCGCCAGAGAGCTACATCTCAGGACCTTCTATGATACTGCAGAAGTATACTTGAAAACTTCAAAGTCTGATGGTACTAGTAATTTCATTTGGGTCGAACCGGATGCTAATAGATGGGTAGACAGAGAGCAGCACAGACTATGCACTCGTGAGCTTCTCCACCCATCAATACCCTCGATTCATGTCATATAGAGATCTCGGTACACCCCTGACAAGTCGACCTACAAGTGGCTCGACCGCTACCTAGCCTCTTTGGACCCCGACATAGATTACGAGAAAATGATACGCACCTTCAGCAACTACAAAACCAATGATTTCATCGTGAATATCATATATTCCTCAACATTCCTTGTCGTAAACATGAATCCCGTTGGACTTGCCACTTCTTTCCGCACCATGAAAGTATTCAACAAGAGACAGAAACGCTTTGAAGACACGCGCGATTTTTTCCTTCCGCTGTTTGAATACGGTCCTAGCTCTGGGGTACACAAAGAGAACATGCACAGGTTAAACGCATTGCACATGCGCGTAGCGAAGACCCTTCCTGGTAGCTGGGACAATGCCAAAGACTTCATCGAACCCGCCGCCGCCACGTCAGTCTGTATTCATATACTCATGCAGAAAGTGGGTTTGCCGGGGCACGCTCTTCACATGCAGCGGGCGTGGTGGAACTTCTCCAGAGATATGTACTCTTTATTCCAGATGGAGAGCGGCCCCACGCCTATCACTGCCTTCCCTCCCGATTTCGATGGTCTTATCCAGTTTCACAAGGAATGGGTTCGTCGTCCCTGGTCAGTGACGGAGCNATGGGAGGGCCGTGGGTGAAGTTATCGCACAGCAGTTCGAAGAGAGATAGTTCCCTGTGGGACTCCGTTGGTTTGGCCGGCAGATTTTCCTCTTCGTTCTGGATGATGCGACGAGGGATTATTTCAGATTCAAAAGGCAGAGCATCTTTACGAAGAGCATTCTTAAGGGGATGGGCTGGTGCATATTCAGATTTTCTGACTTACTTCCGGATGCCAAGTTGGGGARGGATGAAAAGAAAGTAATGGGCAACTCGAAGAGGCAAGGGAGCAAGTTGATTCCAATTGTGGTGTTGGTTGTCATTTGTATGGGGACACTCGCGATTGGCTCTGATCGTTGATAGAGAGGATCGACATAATGGAATATCGGTTTGAAGAGTTCTAGGAAAAGTGTGTAAATGTCCCTGTAAATTCCGGTGATAAAATCGAATGTCCACAACTACGTTCAATGGCATCCGCGGACAGTTGGAGGAATGTAGTACAGTACAAGTCAGGTGTAGACAAAAGTACAAAAGGAGTGTGAGGCACGTCTTCGCTGGCAGACAATGATTACCAAGAATAGAGGAAATAACAAAGATTCGCGATGATTAGACGATTTCTGTTGTTGTGATTGCACGCTGGTGCATTGTGGAAGGTCGGGAATGGTGGAGGTTGTACCGACACAGAAGTGACTTATCCACCGGAGGAAACACATACTAAATCACGCAGATTCAACATCAAACAGCTATGTGAGTTAACAGAAACATACCTGGCCGTTGAGGTGGTTGAGAATGCGGTAGACCTCATATCGGGAAATCTCGACAGAACTCGAGCTTTCTGTGGGTACCACGGGAGGTCTAGCTCTGTAGGGGGGCGGGGCCCCGTGCCTCCTAGGACTTGTCGGTGAAGGTGGAGGTGAGAATTGAGAGGTATCCAATGGCATCGCGGACGGAGGAACGATAGCAGAAATAGATACTCCAACATCTTCTGAGCTTTTCAACTCCCGAGCGATGAGTATCAGGAGCATGTTCACTACACATAACCCTGCGATGATCATTTGAGGAAAGAAACCTATTGTATCTTCAATAGATCCTTTTCAGACAAATACCAGGAGTCTTATACGAGGATGACTGACCGATCAAGAATCCGTCTAAGTCTGGTGCATCCGGCATCCCATGCCTCAGTTCAGGGATGACGAGTAGAATCGCAATTGCAGCTAAGATGTGCTTCAGGATGGGAAGGATGTCTCGTGACCGCCGACAAAGAATARCCTGCCCCACAGTAATGTGTGCAAACATCCAATTGACTGAGAAAAGAAGAAATGCAGTCGTTTTTGCTTCAAAAGGCCGGCTGATGGGAATATCAATAGCTACCCCGGGATGTTTGTCCGAAGAAGAATAGCTTTGACGATCCAAGGAAAATATGTCGAAGTTTGCGGTGGAAGCAATGGTCAAAATCCTCCGCAATGGTACACTCTCGTTATTCTCTGACTGTATTGCCATTGTACTGGATATAGAATAAGTGTCGAAAGGATACAGGTGGGAATTGGCGACGTCAAGGCCATAGTCGACCTCAAATTGTGAGTGCTTTTGTACACTGACACATAATTTGAGTGGGGCCTGGATAATTACTGGAATGAGCTGCGACTCACTTTAGGCGCATGTCGGTTTCTTTATTGAATGGTATGACAGCAGGGTCATATGAAAAGATGGGGCGAGGATCCCTACAGACACTTCAATAAATTGATCCCGAATAAGATCCAGAGACATATACTCACCCATCCATAAAAATCTCTAGAGGCATGGAGGGTAGTCCACAAAATCCACTCACATGACTCCCTATCGAACCCTCCAAGACGAAGTTTCCCCCGCAACCCAGGAGTGACCATCTAATGGTGACAGATGGTTCGTCAACGTCTACATCGACGTCGTTGCCAATCAGCACAATCTGAAGGTAAACATAAACATATACCAACGATAGGAAGATAAGAAATAACGAACTCCAGGTTGATCAGACCTCGCAACCGAGTCTAGAGTATCTTTGAAGTATGGGGGCTCTCGAGTAGCTCCCTTGAAGGTGCACGAGATTGTGAGGATAAAAATGAATGACAACAGCACGGCCAACCCCAGTACGAACATGGGAGGCACAGGAAGCACACCATTCAAAGAACGACGACTGCTACGTATAGTGGTARCTTGTTTCATGTTATAGTAGTGAAAGAGAGCGAATATCAGCACTTAGAGACGCTGGAGTAGTGGGTATGAAGAATCTTGGAGTCTCCTTCCTTCCATGCCTAAGTAGGGAGCGTTCTGGAGACCCGAATAAGCGGAGACACTAGGAAGCTCATCGGTTCTAAGTCCTGAGACCTTAGAAACATTTGATACCATGGAGCTGTACATCGTCGTGCTAATTAGCTGAGGCCCCGAACTACGGAGACGGACTTACAGACGGTAGTTCTCTTTGTGGGGATTCTAAGTCCTCTCTAGCGCCATCTCCGGAAGCAGAATTTTCCACTTTTTCCTTCTTGGAACTTGCAAAACGCGCAGTCAGAGTTCTCGCCGAGCTTCCAGGACGTCCCATGGTCGTGATTTTCGCATGCTTGAAAAGCTGACCGTGGGTAACTATTCCCACAAGTATTGAACGTTGAACAACAACGGAAGTATGTTTCGAATTAGGCACCACTGTCAGAATCTAGACTATCAAATCTATATCCTAGTACTCGCAAAGTGCTCGCAAAATTTTCAAGAGAGTGGAGAGATGGTTGCAGTGAGAGCATCGTCATCATTAGGTCTCATCATGGTACCGGGCACTCTCTGCGGGATTTAAACTCCGACACCTTTTTTCCCATGTGCCATCAGAAAAGAGGTCGGTGGCTAGCCAAATTGTAGGCTGAACCAGAAATCTACGCAACTAGTTTGTATGGAGAGATGTGCTCAAAAATTGAAAGTTACATGTATTCTATGGATATCCAGTCTCATCACTGAAGATGCTAAGCCAGAAACTGTTAGTAAACACTGAGATAGTCGAAAATTTGTGGGGGTGATCCATAAAATACATGTATTTACAGATAAGACACGTATTGCAGATGCAAGAGACGCGAAAAACGGGTCGAGACAGGCCACGATTGGTATGAAAGCATGGTCATTAACGCGTGTTACATAATACAACCAACGTGTTTTCGACGCGCCTCTCTCTGCCCTCTTAAAGTGGACCACTGTCCTCATGATAGGAAGAAAACCTGCCAAATATAGTGTATACACAATATTAGCACATATACGAGCTAAAAACCGACCATTCATGCTCCTTCCGCTCATGTGGCGCTCAAGGTATTCCAATAGTTTTCAATATGCCTTGAAATCCTTGTTGTTTACCTACAGTTTTATGTCCGATTATACCTTACATGTATATACATGTAAGTGCACAAGTGTAGTAACACTAGTTTATGGGTATCCTACCCAGAGTTATGGCGAAAATATTGTGCAAACGGACTTGCCATCAAGAACACAGTTTTGTGGGCGAGTGGAGTCACGTGCTCGTCACGCGTGACTGGCAGGAGATGCCCGGTACCAGATGACTCATCAGATTCATACTCATAATATGACTCATAATGACTCATAGACGCATCGGGTCAGATCACGTTACCTGTACACCCCCTCTCCGTAAACATTCATGATCCAAACTCTTGAAGTTGAATAATAATATAACTTGGAACTCACATTGTTAGACTCAGTTTGAAACAAGTTGAAAGGCCTCCAGGGTTTTTACCCTCATAAAATAATAAATATCTAATAGCTACAGAGTGCACCAAGTCTAAAATAAAATAAACGAATGTTAATGCATTGGAGGAATATTTTAAGAGTCCCAAATTGCGCCAAACGCAGGGATCCCCCTGCTCATCATGCCATAAACGACTTTCCGGGTGAGTTTCTGGTTCGAGATGATGCAGACGGCTTCCGCGTTGAATTCCTTCACAAGGCGGTAAGTCAGTTTGACCATGTCCGGTTTGCCATGTTTGCGTGTGTCTGGGGGACGTCATCAGTTTCCGCTGGTTAAAGAGCAATGCAAGTACATACCATAGACGACCGCGCCTGGAGAGGCATCTAGAAGAGCATCTACTAGCTCGTCTCCGAACGTCTGTCGTACATTGGGTGAAGTCCAAAGGAGCCGAATCGGAACCCGCTTCTCAAGTATGCATGGCGCACAAGGGCCGATACCACTACCAGTTGCAACAAACACCACTCGCCGGAATAGGGGCACAATTCTCAATACACCACAAGTGGGGATACCCCGTACCCATAGTTCCGTGGGAGGATTTTGAATCATCTTGGAAGTCCAGTCACCAGCCTTCGAGACTACCAGAGAATAACCCTTCTTCCCAGGCTCAGGTATCGTGGCAAAGCCATGCCATTCAAACAATGGGTCGTCGGAAATACGCGTGAAAGTCCCAGGAACTGGTGTGACTATAACAAGGCTGCTCAGATGAGGACATAATATACAGTATGGAATCACGCACCATAGTCGAAGTAGAGGCGGACTGCATGCTGTGACAGAACCACACTTCTGACAGGCACTTTCCGGAGATTCGTCCACGGGAGAACGAGAGAACCTTCAAGGATAATAAGTCGGCGGCAATGGTGTCTGGTGCTTCATTCCTCACCGGTTAATATAAAGAGCAACCAGAAAGGCGGGGACAAAGCCAAAGCCTGTCCCAATGTCTGGCCCACTTCTTTGTAATCGTTGGTGAGCAAAATGACCTGTGGGTCTTGTTAGATCGTTTGAGAAGAAACGGCGGAAAAAATCTCTACCTGTGCCCAAACGAAGCCCGTGGCAGTCCAGCCAAGGAAGCGGTGGGCCATCTCAAAGTGGTCATGTTTCGTGATACGGAATGCAGGATTAGCGAAAGTGAGGATTCCGAGTAGTAGCACCAAGATAATGTATGTTAAGATCAACGTCGGGATAGAAATCTATGTTCCAGCTTAGGTCAGCCACAGTAAAGATTAAGTCAAAAAGTCAAAACATTTACCTTGTGGTTACGAGATAACTCTTGTGTTGCCTTTCCCGCAAATAGAACCAACCATACAACACCCGAAACAGCACAGCCAGAGTGAAGACCTCCAATATGGTAGACGCGAGCACAGACACGTCGGATTGAAAGAGGCCATCTAGAGTATCTAGCATTAGCCGCATGTCCTGATAATGGATAAATGTGAGCTTACGAAGTAGGGACAGCACATGCAACATTGAAGAATGTGTTGATAACATACTCCTGCCGCATAAGAATCGCACAGAACAAGTTGGCAACGACAACTTCACCWATCTTCAGAGCATTGGCTCCTGTAGCAGCGAGCCAGATGAAGATACTCATGTTTATGACAAACACAACACCGAACATGCGGCGATATAATGTGAAGATTTGATGACGGAGATTGCGCACAGATTTTCCTTGAGTTTTGTCTGGAATGTCATCGTCCAAGTATCCGTCCCATGCATTTCCTTTCTCAAATTCAGCAGAAGAAGCCGCTTCGGATTTTGAGAATACGGTGCTGTCAGGTGTCGTAGGAGCCTGGAAAGTAGGTAATGCTGGCAGAATAGAAATGGCTTGAGAGGCACGACGGTCTTGCACATGATTCCGAGGTGAGGAGCCGGGATGTATGGGGGATGGGAATCCGAGCGAAAAGTCGACGCTGACCCGAAGGATGCCAGATAGTTCGGGCCTGTCCACCTTGACCACAGTCTCGGCCACTGGAGATGGGCCTTCAGTAGCAAGTTGACGGAGGGCTCGTTTATCGACTTTGTCGTTACTTATTTGAAGGCCCCAAGTTAACACTGGTAAGGAAATGATCACATCGAAGACTTACGGAGTCTTTGGGAAGTGCTCCATGGGCATGATTTCGCTGGGAACTGCATAATAAGGCTGCACTTTGGAGGCTGCAGACTTGATGCTAGCAACGTCTTCCACATATGGAGTCACAAAACCCCAGAGGNTACCGTCGATAAGGAGAGCAACTGCAGCAGTGACCTCAGGATGTGTCTATAACGAGTCAGAAGGGGACGGAGTCGTCTTAAAACAATATCTTCTTACCTCCATAGCAGCAGCAACGCCATCCAGCTCTACTCGGAACCCCTGAAGTAGAGTATGAGGATAGGTTCATCTCCAACCAGGTGTGAGGAATTACCTTGACTTTCACTTGATCATCAATTCTTCCCAGATGTTCTAAGGTACCGTCTGGCCGCCAACGCCTGTATCAAAGTGTTCAACAAAGGCCCTAACAGTATTTGGATAAGTGTACCAACCCAAGGTCCCCGGTATTAAACATGAAAGATCTGCACAAGCGTTAACATAAGCTCACGACATAGTAAAAACATGGAGACCTACCCGTCACCAGTAAACGGGTCTAATCTATACCGTTCAGCCGTTTTCTCGGGCAAATTCAGGTAGCCTTTGGTAATACCAGCACCGCCGGCCCACATCAAGCCCGTCTCTCCGATTGGGAGAGGTCGGCCCGATTCATCGAGAACGTAGACGTTGTTATTGGGAGTAGGTTTGCCGATACTTAATTCTCCGCCAGCGATGTGTTCATGCATCGTGTTGACAATTGTGATCTAAAGGTGGAATAATTAGCGCCATCATCCCAGAACGCTTTGGATTCTCATTGGCAACTTGCCTCCGTGGGGCCACAGGAATTGTAGAAGGTGCCTTGTGACGCCCAACCATCAGCAACAGCTACCAGTGATTTGAAATGAGCGGAGGCATTCTAAGGTGAAAAAGATCTTGCATACCCTGGGGACATGGCTCGCCCGCCGTCGCGACTACTTTGACATTGGGATAGKTAGAGGGTTGGTGAGGGACCATCATGGAAGGTGTGGCGATCACAACGTCGACCATGGCTAAGACCTCGCGCCACTGTTTGGAGCTCTTCCCTCGAAGGTAAAGGCTGGCGCCATTGCAAAGGGATCCAAGGATTTCCTGCAGAAAGTCAACAAGAGTGACTCCGTCGGCTAAAGCAAGCACTCACCCATGCGGCCATATCAAAGGCTAAGTTCATGAGTTGGGAAACCTTGACACCGGGCGCCATGCCTAGGCTTCCAGGAAATGTGCATAGTACTGCAATGGGGCCAGTCATGTCATTGAACATCGCAAAATAGCTGAGAACCCACGATTTGTGACGTTGGAATGTTTGACTTCGACACCTTTCGGTAGCCCAGTAGTACCTGTGCAATAAGTTAGCTATACGACCCTGGCGCGACTTTAAACACAAATTCATTCACCACTTGTGTAAATTATGTAGGCGCTGTCGGTCGAGGACGAGATATTTTCTAGCTTCTGGCAGACCCCACTGGGACATTGGCACAAGAACGCGTCAAGGACGATGGTAGTAACTCCCTGGATCCGATGAGAGAATTTCTGGAGGACAATGACCGCGTCTGCTCCCGAGTCTTTAACGACATGGCCAACTGTAGTGTCTGAGGCAACTGCGCCGTCGAGAGGGACGTAGGCCGCTCCCGCTTTGAGAGTACCGAGGATAGCAACAACCATCGGAATGCACCGTTCCATTAGCAAACAAACACGAGACCCTGGCTTGACACCAACTGTACGGAGATGGGTGGCGAGACAATTGGCCTGACGTTCCAATTCGCTATATGTGATAGCATTCTCGAAGTCGACGACGGCAGGGAGAGATGGATTCGTCTCTGCCTGGTGTTCGAATGCATCGTGTACACAACGGAAGGGAACGAAGGCTTTCTCTCCGAATCCAAACTGACGAAACTTGGAGGCGTCGAGCTCTGAGAGATTAGCCAGCGGATCCGTAGACTGCATAGTGGCGAGGGGGAGCAAAGGAATGTCGAAGAACAACCTGGCTAGCAGATGCTTTATAAGTTAGAAGTGAAAAGAATTGAAGATGAGAAGGTCTTAAAAAGCGCGATGTGGCTCAAATTCCTCGCGGACCTGCGTTTTTGTCGACATCTCAGATCGGAGGCCGGGCTTCGCGTGGTATCATTCTGATAGACCAAATAGAGGTAGAGCCATGTGCGTGTGGCCAGGTGTAGCTACTGGCCAAGTGCACAAACGACAGGATGGCGGAGCTTGTCATGAGGGAGACTAGTGACAAACCATAAGACAGTGTTTATTTGCCATCTTTAGAAGATGTCGTTCTGTGAGAATGAAGATATCTCATCTACCAAAGGAATTATTTCGGCGAGGGAGCTGGTCAGGTATTCCAGCCAAAAGTTCGAGATATTATTGAGCCCCAGCAGAATTGCAACGTGCAACCATAAGGCCCTTAGAAATCTCTCCGTCTCGGGGAATACTGTATTCCCCAAGTTGGTGCCAGCGTTCACACAGGCAGTACCGTCGCTACTCGAAAGAGACACTGGTTGCAATTTGCAAAGTACATGAGATGACTGTAAGCGGAGAGTAACGCGGTCATGACGTGGGCATGCAGCATTGATCGGTGGCTGTGGAGATCGGATGATCGCAAATCCATGCTTTGAATGTCTGGTCCCTTGGACCTCAGTTCTACAACCACTAATTGTACCGTCGCCAACCCATGAGCCTGTACTTATTTATGGCATGTCATAGGAGCTCAGAGGGGAGCTCTTGCGCGACGTGGCATGCATAGAATTCACATTGAATCCCTAAGCTTGCAATCTGGCTTTACAGATGGTATAGCCACATGCACAAGGCCAAAACTTCCTGTCATGCGACATTCACCTAAAGCCCGAGGGGTGAGCATAAGACCAGAAGATTTCTTCATGGGTCTTCGAACGGATAAACTGTGATACTCGTGCACATACCTGGAGATCGTCGACCAACTCCCCGGTGACGGCCTCATGCTAGCCGGAAACCAATACATTCTCTAATAAAGATAGAATTGAGATGCTAACATAAGTAATGAATGAACGTAAGCCAAGAGTTTCTGACGCAGTCTAGAGTGCTCGTAGAAATATCGACGCCCTCGTTTCTAACAATATATCATTGGATACAACCATTCTCTATCACAGGGCTGGAGCGCTGACATCCACCCTCTCCGAGAATTTTGCCGGCAGTATTGTTAGATTTTTCAAAAAATGTGTGGGTCGAGGGTCTCTAGTACCTTGGGCGGATAGAGGTAAGTAAAGAAAAACGAAAAATTACATATCCGGACTGAGATAACCGTTATCTTATCTGCCATTCCTTTCTTTATCTTATCTGGGATCAACGTCCCACCCTTTCGCGTTCGATGTATGACTTCTGTCTTGCATCCCTTGAGATGCGCCTTGCAAAACTGTTCAGCTCATACCACAGAAAATGAACTAAAGTCAATACCAGTAATAATCCATCACATCACTTTGGCCAAGCTTTCTGAGGAAATTTTCGTCATGAGTGATGATAATCAACTGAAAGTTTGAGTGGTCCTTGCGCTCATTGATGATACTGAGCCATGGGTGAGCTATGGAACAAGCAGTAGAATCACAAGAAGAATCACTCGACTAGACTTGCTGCCAATGCGTCGATATTCTCCGTGTCGAGGGCGTTGGTGGGCTCATCCAACGCCAGAATACCGCAATTCTGTCCAAAAGAATCCGAAAGCGCGAGGCGAATGATAATGGAAGCTAACATCTTTTGCCCCGCCGAGCATCTTCCACGCATGTCCATTTCTACTTGATCCTTCGTCATCACCACCTACATGGGCATTTGAATGGAAAAGATGCACGGGGATTTCGCAAGAGTAACATACGCGATAATTGTAAGATCGTTTGGAAGCACCACCCTCAACGTCAGAACGGATTTTGATTCCATCGATATCTGGGGTGATTYGTTATGGAGAAGCCAAAGAAGTATCTCTATTGGACGCCCACCTGTTCCTTGATAGGTCTTGTTCCATAGGTGGCGCATGGTGTCGTTGACTTCTTCCATTTTCAACCCATGGTACTTCATGATGGCACTGGCAGCACATAGCAAGCTTAGGAAATGAAAGCATACGGACAAAAAACATGCGCTTACTTGTCTAAAGCTTTTGCATACTTCTCCAAGTCGTTGTTCGCCATGTCCGACATCTATGGTGAAAACTGAGGAATACAGCCATATGATATAGCACTGTCCTATACCTTGACTTTGATCAGCTGGTCTGTGTATCGTTGGTAGATGTCTTTGAACTCTTTCATGTCGTGCTCCCATGTCTTCAATTGCGACTGGTGAGAGCTGAGTTCTCCAGTGATATGGGACACCTGTGAAGTATGGGTACCAAATGGTTGAAAGTAAAGCGAACATGAACTCACGCGGACGCTCAAGCGATCCTCCTCTAACTTCCCTTTGTTGAAGTCGCGTTCGAACTTCTCTTGCGCTGCAGCATACTCATCGATGTTACTTGATGCTATACTATTCTTGACCGTCTCCAATTCGGCGGTAACTTGCCTCAGCTTAATGTTGTCACGAATTTTCGACATCTCTGCGTCACTTTGGTGAATCTGCTTATCCAGTTCCTGCAGAATACGACGAGCATCTTCCAGGCGTTTCGAGATGTCGCGAACAACTTCTTCGAACTCTTCTACACGCGTGCTGCATTGCTCCAGGCGCTGTGCTCCTCGCTGTGTAACATACCTGAAATGGAGTGAGGAACGGTTAAATTCGCCGGAGTTTGTWACTAACCTCTCRATTGCTTTATTGGCAGCTGCTAAGGCGTCAGTGTTTCGGTTGAGTTCCTGAAAGTGTTGTTGAGCCACATTGAGTTGGGTGTTGAGTTCGCTTCGTTGTGATCGGTATTCTGCTTCCAAAGCTTTGATAGGCTCTTCAGCAGTCGTGATTAGTGCCTCCGTTTCCTATTCCCCGGTATTGGCAATATCCAAAAAAAGGACATAATGGTAAGTTATTCACCTTCAGCTGTGCGGTGAATTTGATGATCTCTTCTTTCCATGTGGCGACATTTGCCTGCATTTGAGTTCGCTCAGCTACTGCGTGTTCAAGTCTGCTCTCTTCCAGTGCCATGGCATGGAGCTCATTCGCGAATCCTTGAATGGAATTTTTCTGCCTTTCTCGCTCCGAGTGAAGATGTTGACGTTCTTTGTCCAATGAACGACTATGAAACCCCGGGTAAACAACCATACAGCACAGATAGATCGGTAGCTTACACACATTTTCTCACTGATGGCCTGTAATTCAGATTCAACATCGCCAATGGTCCTGGTTGACCCAGTCGAGGATAACTCCCGCTCGAGATCATCGATTTCTTTCCCGAGTACCCCAAGTTCCTTCAAGAGTCGCGCTACCGTGTTGCCATGTTGTTTCAGGCTTTGGACCTCCTTGAGCTGTTGCTTTGCCTCATCGGCAAGGCGACTGGCCTGGTTTAAGATGGTAAAAATGGATATGTCAATAACGCTGCTGAATGACCCACTGCGTCAGCCCCTTCAACGGCAGAATTGACTTGAGTCTGAAGCTCTGCAATTTCATCCTCGAGTTCTGGGAGTTCACTTCGTAGCCGTAACACATTGGCTTCAACAGGTCGGAGCTTTTGGAGACGATCGACTTCACTCTGCCATTCCTCCAATTCCTCTTTGTTTAGTTGTACGATCTCTTCTGATGTGTTTTTCATCTGTTCTTGCAACTATGGAACGGGTGGTTAGATAAAGAAAAATGATAAAAAACACCCATACGTATTTCTCGAAAACTCGTAGCTCTGCATCGTTCATGTGGCGTTGGCAAACAGTGCATGTCTTTTTGCTCCGTCCCGACTTCAAAAGAGACTCGAATACTTTGCTYGTACCCGATGCGGTACCTGCGATTCTGTCKMGCGAGTTGAGCARWTGAAMCWARTGAAGAATGGGCATGCAATATCTTACGATTGGCGATGCTCTACCTCCAGGGTCGCATCCTTGATAGCTTTATCGAGACTTGGCTCTTCTCCCAGTCCTCTCTTTAGCTCCTTTTCGSATACTACATGYCTTTGCGGTTAAGATGGTCCAACTWCRRATAGACTAAGTGTTAATTACCTTTAAGCTCAGCTTTCCTCGTCGATCGCAATGCCTGCTTACTGGACAAGGAGGCTTCGGCTTGTTGGAGAGTGGCATTGGCTGAACTTGCTTGGCCTTCGCGGTAGAAAAGGTCCTTCTCCGTTTCACTACCAAGGCGTCAGCGCAAGAGCGCAGACAATATAATACACGAACCGTAATAAACGGTCCACCTCTTTCTCAAGATTTTCGGATGTCGTCTCATTACCGCCCATCTTCTGCAACTTCGAGTTCACCCCATCAACTCTGAATATGTTTGACCRTTAGAGGTACACAAGACAATGCARTTTAATAAACTCACGTATGCTTRATTTCCGTGGATTTCCCTTTGACGTCCTTCTTCTTGAGGTCCAGCTTAGCCCGAGAGTCCGCTTGTCCTGACAACGACTTAAATTCGTTGGTCAAAGCATCCTTCTTTGTCTCGAGCGCCTTGATACTACTGTTCTTCTCTTCAAGTTTCTCGTCAAAGTTCTCCGCTTTCATCTGGGTCTCAGCGCGGTTCTTCCGTGAAATYTTCTCTTGTATGTCGTCCTTGAGACTCTGGAGTTGGGTGTCAAAATCAGCGGATTTTTCAAGTTTTGTATCCGCTGAGAATATCTCTTGTTGACGTTCGTTCTGTGTGGTTGAAGTTGAGARRGATAACTGTCATGGATAGGAAAACGTACGACGCGTGACTTSAGGTTCTTCATTGCAGCTTTATGCCNTTCATACTCGGCAGTCAACTTTCGAGATGTAGTGTTGTAATCATCTGTGCGAKTGGTTATCTCTGYCTTRAGATGATTATATGAGTACAAAGTAACAAAATACGAGGGATAAGGCGGACATACCTCTAACTTTTCTACCTCGACCATCTGCTTGCGCTTTAGCTCTTCAAGTTTGGTAGAAAACTGTACAATCTTGTCACTCTCGAGWGGTGAATGRGAGAAGCCCTTAATYCCRTGCTGGTGGCTTATAGTCTTGATGCGCTCTTCCCGTTCATTTATCCTGGTTTGTTGAGCCTTGCATATCTATYAGAGCAACATCMTTGAAAGTGATAAATACTGTACCTGAGCCTCACTCTCCAGACGCCCACGTTCCGCTACAGCAGCCATATGGTCTTTGGTGGCTTGCGCAAGTTTTTCCTCCAATTCTTCCTTCTTGATGTCCTCGCGCTGCCTATTACCCTTTTGAGCCTCGACATCTTCTGCAAAACTCTCCCTCTTTGCCTCAAGATCCTCCATGGTACCTGGACGCACATGAGACAAGGGAGTACCTATTTCAAGAGTGTTCCACCTACCAGGTATGATGTGAGTATCTAGCTTGAGTTGTCTTTCTTCTTCCTCTAATCGTTCTTGCTGCCTCTGTAACGCCTTGAGTTCCACAAAGAATTCGCGGAACTTCACGGCGCCTCGATCAAGGGCGCGATTCTGTTCAGCAATAGTTTCATATTTCTGCCTACACTCCTCACGTTCTACCTCTTTCTTGGCAATCGTTGAGGTAAGCTCGGCAATACGCTCTTTGAGTTTGTCTGCGTGGCTTTCTCGCGCGAGAGACCTTCAAGACGTTCTTTCTCAGCTTTGAGTTCTGCCACTCGGTCCTTTCGTAAATCCTTGATAGAATTGAGAGCTTTGGTGTATCTAGACAGGAAATTAGGCCGATGATAGTGACGTGATATAGGTACACACTTTGTGGCTTCAAAGATATCATCGAATTTCTTCTTTAGTGCAGCAGCCTCTGCTAGAGGCCAATATGAATCCTCTTGGTGACAGAAAATGACATTTTCTAGAACAGCCTTCGAGACACCAAGGAGGGCAGGAATTTCCGAATCCATTTCTGCACATTTAGTGGAGATAACCGCACGCTTAGAAATGAAGGAGGAGTTGGAAACACGTATTCAGGGAAGCATATAAAAGTCACTCACCTTTCCACTCATTTCTTCTTCTCCCCCTTCAACTGCAAGGATACTCTCAAGTGTTTTCATGGTTAAGCCCGCTGTCTTTTTCACGCTCACACTAAGATTCCGTACAGCCAGCATCTTGGCACCGTTTGCAGCATTGAAGCGCAGCTTGACTTGGGCTTTAACCTCTTTCTCGTTGGCCATCTTGGGGTCGTGAATGAATGCACCACCACGGGTGTTGGGTGGCTGGTCACCAGTAGTAGCATACTTGAGGCATTCAATGATCGTCGTTTTCCCGCTACCATTGTGTCCAACGATGACGGTGACTGGTGAAAAGAATTCGATAACAGAAATTTGTTTATCGTCGAAGGAGCGTATCCCGCGAATAGCCAACTTATTCAAGCTGGCCATGATGGGAGGATGGGACAGTTACAATTAGGGGACCGGTGACTCCCACGCCTGGAACACGCCGCGTCACATCAGGTGACAGCACATTTGAGTGTGACACTTCCCTGGCCCAAGTCGCCCATCTTTCTGACAGCTCTGAAAGGGAAATCTTAGCATATATTTACTTTCTCAATCCTTACGAAAAGCAGACTTTGAAGCCTCGTTTCCTAAGTCCCATTCGCTTGTCTCTTTTCCAGAAGCAGCGATAAATGGAATCAACTTCACTAAGTAGTAGTAGTAGTAGTTGTCTCTCAGAAACCTCTCTCAGTTTGTCGTGATATCTTAAGGGACAAGCAGGAAGTCATTGCAAATCATCTTCCTGAACAAGGTTGCGAATGCAATGGGCCCTGTAAAGGAATACTAGGACTCGTTCAAGAGTAGCCCAAGTTGGCCATCCGACTGAACAAGATTTACACAACCTCCTGACCACACGCGAATACCTCCCCGCGCTATTTGCATATGTCTCCAGCACAAAGAGATTATCTACAGTCTTCCGGAACATCCCCGAACTCAGCCTGCCCACAGAGCAAGAGTAGAGGCGAKAAGGCTTTGGAAAGAAAATGCGAAGGGGAGGATCCAACTTTTGGACGATTTGGTAAAGTATTCGCTAAGATACATATGTACCAAGTAAAATTAGAGCCCTGTATAAGTATATCAGGTCTAGGAAATGCATTTCTTAACCGTTCGGCATTAAAAAAATTGTGAGAGCTTCAGGACAAGAATGCGCAGAGGATGAGCTAACCTTTAGCCGGTTCGGATAAGCATTTGTTGAGATAGATATGGACTACACTTACTCTAACCTGATACATAGCTAGCTGATACATTTTTAAACACAATATATCTGCATAAAAACTACACCATCCCCTGGGGAATACATATGCGATGAATAAGACCTATGTTTTAAGGTAAACGAGTAAGTATTCGGCTCTCTAGACCCCATATACTTCTGCAGGGATTTGGCTATACCCGGTCCATATCTATCTCAACAAATACTTATCCGAACCGGCTAAAAGTTAGCTCATCCTCTGCACATTCTTGTCCTGAAGCTCTCACAATTTTTTTAATGCCGAACGGTTAAGAAATGCATTTCCTAGACCTGATATACTTATACAGGGCTCTAATTTTACTTGGTACATATGTATCTTAGCGAATACTTTACCAAATCGTCCAAAAGTTGGATCCTCCCCTTCGCATTTTCTTTCCAAAGCCTTCGAGCCTCTACTCGTGAGGAACGGTAATGAATTGCGCTAGCTACAGCCGATATACTCTACAACATCAATCTTTTCAGTTTGTAATGAAAAATCGGACCTGCGCCATAAGTTCCGCAAACTGCTGTAACTTGCACCCTTCTTGTCTCATACCACCTAGTCTCAAAAACCAAACTCAACAATACAGTTAAGATAATCATTCACTTATGTAGATGTAACTTGTGCCCTTCTTGTCACATACCACCCGTTCTTTCCATTCTGTTCCACCTCTTCATCTTCCAATTACCTAATCACTGGGTTGGCCGACTGAGGCTTCAGTCGGCCAACATTCAACTTGTGCACTTCTTGTCACAAGTCAATTCATGTGTGACCGTCATGCCACATCACCTCCTTCCTTTCCCTCTCGCTCTCATCTAATGCACCGAATGCCACTGTTGAGTCCCCGGATCTCCTGCTACACCCTCCATCACACTTTCCTATGGCCCAGGACGCGACTTTGCGTCGGTTCTGGTGGCTTTGGCATGCGACTTTGCGTCGATGCTTGACATGAGGCACGCGACTTTGTGTCNGCGTCTCTAGCCCTTGCCTCTTCCTGTTTTGGTGCCGATTTCGACGAGCACGCCTGCCAGTGGACACCATATTCAAATTCCAATTAGCTATCTACATCCTGGATCACAATCGGACAGCCTATCTCCCACTACTGAGCTGACACAACAGGTGAGGTATTCGATTTATCTTTTCTATCCGCAACTTGAACATCCTGTATCTCACCTGCTCCTTACACATGACCTTACACCATGCCTCGAGGCTTCGAGTTGACATGCCTTGAGGCCTTGAAATGACGTGAGTTGTGATAGCAGATATGCCAGGTAAGCACCCTATCCTCTATGTATTTTACTCAAGTTCTAACCAACATTTTTATTGTAGAAGCTAGATGCCATGGGAGGCATGCCTACTCTCTGCAAAAGGTGCGGTCGCATATACCCCATGGAACATACGTGCCCTAGCATATCCCTTCACAACCCCACCACTCTGGACAGCCGATGGATCCCATATGCCAAATGTTTGTTCCTCAAGGCGCCTATCTTGCCAGGTATTTGATTTTTTGCTCTTGATCCCTGTACTTACCCGCCTTTTTGTCTACTTATCGCAGATTGCCATCTTTCAGTTATGTGCTTGGAGCCCCTCCTCCGTGTTCCGTGGCCATTCCGTGTCGTGGAACAGGTATGTTGCTGATGAGTCTCATTATGTTGATACTGTCGTGATGTCTCTGGAATCCTAGATTGTTTTGTTGTGGTTCGCCGTTGGGCAGTCACGGAACTCCTTCTGTGGATGTCTCTATCTACTGCTGGTGTGCCGTCAATCAGCACTGACTTCTATAAAAGCTGGCTAATATAGACTCTCAGAAAGACAACATTCTAACATGCCCCCTCGGAAGAAGACCAAAGACGATACCTCCTCTGACCATTCCCACTCTTCTCGGGCGTCTCTTGCTACGTCTATCCACTCTGCTGCTTCTGCAACTGTTCGGGTTGTGAAGAATGCGAGCAAGAAGGCTACCGAGAAAGTCAAGAAGACTGCGAAAAGCATCAGCAATTCAATTTCACGCAAGACTTCACAGGCATCATCGTTGGCGGGAGATGAAGGTATGTTTAGTTTCCTTACTATCAACTTTTTCTTACCTTCTTCCCTTCAGACAAGCCAATCAAACTTGATTCTGATGATGAAGAGGCTGACGCTCGGGCCATTGTGAATCTTGGTATGTTGAGATATATAAATTTTATAACCTAATGATTAAACAAACCTATGGTTTCCAGAGGTTCTTAAGGCCAAGTGGACAAAGGGGGTGTACTCCTTCTTCCTTGTCAATGATGTTAAGTACGGACGCGACGAGAAAGGACCATACCACTTCTTTCCCTGTGCATCCGAGCATTGCAAGAAGGGCAGACATGGTGATGTCAAACGCTATCAAAATACCGGCGACCGTTCCAGCACTGGCAACATGAAGAGGCATGCTGAGGCATGCTGGGGCAAACTGAAAGTCACTTCGATTCTCCAAGAGCACAAGGATTTCACTCCAGGAGACTCTATCTTCAAGCGCCTTCTTGGTGGTGTGAGAGGTCGTCCAGGGAAGCCTAGTACCCGCCCTCAGACTGAGGAAGAACTACGGTAAGTCTTTATAACTACCAATGTATTGGTATCTCTGACCACATCATGGTTAGTGTCCACATTGTTCATTGGGTAACTGAGAATAGTCGCCCTACTGCTATTGTCGAGGATCGTGAGTTCATAGAGATCATGTATGCTGGTCGCCCCACTCTCATCCTCCCAGGCCGCATGACGGTTGCTCGTGATGTTGTGCGGTGCTTTGATGAAGCTAAGGCCCAGACTGTCAAGACACTCTTAAAAGTAAGTTTGATATGCTTAAGCATACAACATTTCTGATCTTTTTATCCTCCAGGAATATCCTGGTCGCTTTGCTGGACCTCTCCCAACCATCGTGCCTTCATGGCTCTCACGCTCTATATGCAAGTACAAGGTGAACTAGTATCGATTCTTCTTGATATTCGTGAGATCCCAGAGGTAAACTTAATCATGTACTGGTTTTACACTGTGCTGACTACCTTCACAGTCTCACACTGGCAAACGTCTAGCAACAGAGGTTGAGGATATTCTCAAATCCTTTGGCATTCAGAACAAGGTGAAGTTACTTACCAGAATTGACTCAAACCTTCCTTAACATTTTCCCCAGATCCTAGCATTTGTGGCCGACAATGCTACTTCGAATGACACCCAGACTCAAGCTTTATCTGAGTCACCTGATAACTCGTTTGAAGAAGTAAACCGGATCCGCTGCTTTAATCACACTCTTCAACTGGCGGCCAAGTCCCTACTTCAGCCATTCAGTGCCCCCAACTGTGGTACAGGAAGTCTCTAATCCTGACGACTCTGAGGAGGTCCCGCTCAACTTGGTAGAGGAACCTGACGAGGACAGTGACAATATCCCAGACCTCCAAGATGTTAGTGACAGTGATGATGATGTAAATGACTTGGATGAGATGGCACATCTTCCTCTGTCAAGCCAAGATGAACTTCGTGAATGGGCTGGACTTGTTCGGGAGACCATTGAAAAGGTATTCTCATCAAAATTTGAGTGTGTTTTTATATCTAATGACTTTCTAGGTTCGTGGTCTTGCCTTCGCAATTGTACACTCAAGCACGATCACTCTCCCTGGCTGGCGTCTTCTCTGCCAGGAAGCTCAAATGTCACCACGCCTGATCCCCCGTGATGTTCGCACTCGCTGGAATTCAACTTATGATATGCTTGTCGTTGCTCTGCAGTATCGTGTTGTCATTGACAAGATTACATCGGACCGGAAGTACAAGGTCAGACAATATGAGCTAGACCAGGATGAGTGGGAGATTATCAAGCAGCTCGTTTGTGTTCTTGCGGTAGAGAGATCCTTTGTATACCAGTGGCTGTGGGCCAGCGCAAGTGTGGCATGTTCGAGTCCTTGTTAATTACAGAATCTAACTTCTATATCTGTCACCACTAAGAGTGAGTTGGCAAAGGATCAGCAGGGGCAGTCTTCTGAGACAGATGATTCTGTGTGGTGAAAGAGAAGTTTTACTCTAACTCTTAGGCTAGGTACAAATATATATTGTTAGCTAGCTAGTCTAGGTACAAGTGATCAGATACTCACCTAGGGACGAAAGGTCCAACCAAAGGATGGAGTCCCTAGGTGAGATTGCCAGTCTATATATACTGTACAAGCAGGGCAAAGGGTTCACAGGTAATGAGTCATTGACTGTGGACACATCATCACCTGCTGTGGAACATATCATCACTTGCTGCGGACATATCAGCACTTGCTGCGGCCATGTCAGCAGAC
>LBLO01000368.1:0-28880 GCA_004354395.1 Chondrostereum purpureum | reverse complement strand
AAGTGTTTTTACTATATATAAACTATTTATATAGCTATATAAGAAGGCTATATGATTGTAGATATTTTGTCAACATCTGAAGAACTCTCATCAGCAAAAAGGACAATCAGAAGTTGAGTGTAAGAGATGTGCATGCTAGTCTTTGATGAGAATACCTTACCCAGATACTGAGCAAAGAAAACAGAGTGAATCAGATACTACCATTTATTAGGTACACAGTCATCTCTTATACCATTACTATAATCTATCACTGATTCTTCTTGTCTCCCGCACTAAACCCTTTGGGTGCCTCCTTCACAATCGGACTCTGGATACTTGCCAGTGCCTGAACACCAAACATCACAATGGGGAGGAGGACGAAGAGGAAGATGAGGAGGGTGATGATGAGGCCTGGCGTAAGGATCTGGTGTGTTGCTAGATATCCACCTCGCTTTGAATCTGGAGAAGAGAGGGCGGCGAAGGCGTTTGACTCGGCTGAAGCGCGTTTGGTTATATGGGATGAGAGCGGCGTGCCTCGGTAGATGACGAGGTGAGAAGGGAAGGAGGATAGAGTTTCAGATAGAAGAGCGTCTAGTTATTGTCGTCGTTAAGTCGAAAACGAAGAAATGAAAAGATGTCCAACCGCACCGTGTTCACCCATTTTACGGCCTCTCGTGTGCCCTTTCTCTAGAGCAGGCATTTCAACTATGATAACGCTTTTCTCCACCGTTCCTGCTAATTGGCCAGCACTAAGGGAAATCAGGCTGGATTGACAGCGTTCGGCAACAACAGAAGCGTAAAGYGAGAARTCGGTAACATTTTCCTCGGGCGCGTAGGGGAGATATGGGTATTGGATGGATGATTCGGAAGAAGCGAGGGCTCGTGCAACGTGAGATGTAGAGGAGAGACTGCGCAAGTCAGACGCGTGGAGCTATCAGGGGAAATGAGATGTATTTGAGAAAGACAAATAATACAAACTCACCCCAGGATGATCGACCAGAACGATGTTGTTATGAGAACACATGTCGTCCGTCAATAGAATGCTTGTTAGAAGGTCTCGAGAGCTCGAAATACTTGAGAGCTGGCCCAATTTCGAGGACCTAAAGATGCAGTCAATTTCCTCCTTCCAGCGCCAACTGCGAGAAAACATACGAAGAAGATGACCAAGCAACAATCGGATGCGTATTCGAAAAGGCAAGAGCAAGCGGGGCCAGCGCAGAAAGTACAAACAGGCCAGCCATGGTGGTGATGGTACGAAAACAGAAGGTGACGGTAACAGTGACGAGGCGCGTCACGTCACGATTGGGCGGGACTCGGATGCGGTTCCGGGTTCCGGAGATGCGGGGTAAGAGGCTTGGCCTGTGATTCTTCCCCGGAACTCACTCTCTTTCTCTCCCAATTACATCTCCCCACTTTCCAATGTTGAAGACTGCTTTCAGAGGCCCACTGGCTCGTCCAGCGACCCAATTTGCAAGGTACGAATACAAGCAAATACTATAAGCACACTACTAACTACGGTGCAGGACATTCTCATGCACGAACCATCGTCGAGTCGAGGGTATTCCCAACTCTCTGAATGTATTCACAGAGGAGGAGGAAATGATTAGAGAGACAGGTCAATTTCTATCTACTTTAACAACTAAATTACTGAATTGTCATTTTCATAGTCCAACGTTTCGCCGCCGACGTGGTGAAGCCGAAAGTGCGTGAGATGGACGAGAATGAGCAGATGGACCCAGCAGTCATAAAGGGGCTCTTCGATGCCGGACTGATGGGCATTGAAACCTCTGCTGACCACGGTGGATCCGAGTCCTCCTTTACCTCTGCAATTATCGCCATCGAGGAGCTCGCAAAGGTCGACCCTTCCGTCTCTGTCCTTTGCGATGTGCACAACACACTCGTCAACACTGTTCTCCGTAAATATGCCACGAAGGAGCAGCAAGATATCTGGCTACCCCAGCTCGCAACCGAAAAGGTAACGGTTCTTTCACTTTCTCTCAATCTCTCTCTCTNAACCCACCTCCAGCTCGGTTCATTCTGTCTCTCTGAACCAGCCTCAGGCTCGGACGCTTTCGCTCTCCAAACCAAAGCTACCAAGGTCGGCGACGACTATATCCTCAACGGCACCAAGATGTGGATCACCAACTCCTACGAGGCAGAGATCTTCCTCGTCTTCGCCAACATCGACCCCTCCAAGGGTTACAAAGGTATCACCTGTTTCATAATGACCAAAGACATGGGCATTCAAATCGCAAAGAAGGAGCAAAAGCTCGGTATCCGTGCATCATCNACCTGCACCCTCAACTTTGACGACGTCAAGGTCCCCGCTGCAAACATCATTGGCGGCGAGGGCAAAGGTTACAAGGTATACTCACTCCATCCCGTTCATCCTTTTCTCTTCATCTAACCCTTTCTCCCAGATTGCTATCGAAATTCTGAATGAAGGCCGCATTGGTATCGCATCCCAGATGCTCGGGCTTGCCGAAGGCGCCTTCTCCCTCTCCGTCCCCTACACCTACACCCGCACCCAATTCGGCCAACCCATCGGCACCTTCCAGTCCATGGGCCACGCCTTCGCATCCGCCCACACCAAAATACACACCGCCCGCCTCCTCACCTACAATGCCGCACGCTTAAAAGAGGCCGGCGTCCCCTTCGTCAAAGAAGCCGCCATGGCAAAATGGTGGGCCTCCGAAGTCGCTCAAGAAGTCAGCGGTAAAGCTATCGAATGGATGGGCGGTGTAGGGTTCACGAGAGAGACGGGCGTGGAGAAGTTCTGGAGAGACTCAAAGATTGGCGCGATTTATGAGGGAACGAGCAATATTCAGTTGCAGACCATCGCAAAGTTCATCGAGAAGGAGTATAAACAATAATTTAACGATCTGTACACATTCATTTTACCGACCCAAATTGCATTATTAACGACATGGTGGTATCATTACATGCGACAAAGAGCTTCATGACAACAGGGGCAGGCATCCATGCCTATACCCAAGAAAGAGAGAAAAATATCAAATATAGTATAGACTATGCCTACATCCCTTGGTCCATATGCATCAATGGCCACAACTCACTCACGTCACACCTCAGCTGGCATATACAAGTTTCCATGCAGAGAATAGAAGAAAACAACGGAGCTAGCCACGACTAATCATCATCACTACTATCACTCTCCTCTTCCTCCTCATCATCATCCGTCCCACTACTCTCATCCTCACTCTCGTCCTGGATCTTCTTCACCTTCCCACCCTTCATCAACGCCATCTGGCCCGCAAGACTGTCCTCCTCCGGGTCCGAAATTTCATCCTCCTTCCCTTGCTCCTCCGCACTCAACGCCGTGAAGTCCTCGATCTGGAACGACACCACCGTCGACACCTCTTCTCCAATATAGGTGTCGCTGACGACATACAACCGCCACTGCACTGTGCCGGTGTTTGGTGGCGCCTGGAACTGCACCTTGAACGAGCGGTACTCAGATGAAGACGAAGGAATATCGGTGAGCCGCATCGGCGGGACAATAATTCGGTTCTTATGTTCATCCACAGTGAACATGAACCAATTCGGTTTCCGCGCCGAGGGCCAGTATGGTGCATGCGCCGAGCCAAGTGCAGACGACGACGCAGGCAGCTCTTCGGAATCACCTTTGGCGGAAAGGAACTTGAGGTCGCGGTCCTCTTGCTCCTTCAGCTTCTTAGCATCCAATTCCAACTTGTCTTCTTTCGGAGACCCAGGGGGTGCAAGACGCAGTTTAACGACAAGGTGGACGAACGACGAAGGAGTAATAATCCGTTCCCCGACAACTGGAAGAACCATGGTTAGCTCAAATACAAAGGAACTATACTGAAACAAATCATACCTTTGAACGAAGCATCAACAATCTCAACTCTTCCCCAATTCTCTACTGCCTTCTTGGCGTCCTTTGCCCGGTCATCTCCCTTCTTGGCCAGAGTTTTCACAACTTCATCTACATCTTTCCCGTGTAGCTGCTCATCCAAGCCTACACCGGGAAGTTGTGCAAATGGGGGAGACATTGGAGGAAGAGCTTGGGCGAGGTAAGAGTGAAGCCGTAAGACGGCGAGGGTTGGTGTGAGCCATCCACGGACCATGGTGACGCTCAAGAGGGCATTTAGTAAGAGAGGAGTTTGGAGGATAAGTCGTGTTTGTTCTGCGTTGAAACTGTCAGCACCGTTGGGGACCTCGCAGGAAAACAAAAACAAATGTACCGTTCTTCAACTCAGAGTTGTCCACCTCGACTCTCAACATATACGCGTAAATCAACACCAGTGCCCTTCGTACAACGGCATCCTTCACTTCGGTCTTGTCCAGAACATTCTCCCATCTCTTCTCCCCGAGTGTTCCTTTGACCTTGGCTTCCAAACCCTTCANCGTCCGTCTTGCCTTGTGGACCAACCTCGTATTTGTATCCGCCAACGAAGACGCCCACAATCTCATCCACACCACTCTCCTCCTTAATGCCCTTGAAGTAAGCCGCCGCAACACTTGCATCCACACCGTCTCTGGTCTTTCTCCTCGAGCCAAACCACCACTTGCCCACCATCATAGGCAAACATCCTCCGAAAACGATACCGTAGAACCCAAGCACGTAAATATTGTTGCGGCCTTCAACGATCCACCGAGGAAGAGCGATGCCMATAGTCGTTTCTTGTCTTCCGTCGGGGTTTCCATATTTAAGGAGGTTGTCACGGATGGTCTCGTCAGTCAGGGATTTGTAGGCTTTGGTTAGGGATACGAAGCGGTCTTGAATCATTTCGATGGTTGTGTTTAGTGAGGGTCGTACTTTGTCTGGGTGACTACACCGAAACGTGAGCAAGAACATTGGAGGAGAATAGAGAAAGACGCACTAGAGTTTGGATAGCTTTTTGTAATGAGATTTGATCTCCTTCTCTGTTGCACTCTAAAGACGCGTCAGGTTCGGGAGCAGGGAATGAAGAGCTCGAAAGACGCACGGTTGCGATGCCCAGAATCTCAAAGGGATTATATACGACATTGTCGCTCTTCGCGCCCGCTACCTTGTAAATCAGGAAAGCGCAGAGGGACCAGCCCGCAATGAGGAAGATGGATCTGGAAACATATGTTTGAATGAGTGACGCGTTGCACACCCAAGAAAAGCAGAAACAAGTGTAATTGAACTCACTTTTTGGTCAATTGGGGATTGAGTAGCGAGCGTTTGTCGCGTTTTGCCACTATCCGGCGTTGTTCCATACAAGGCGTACATTGGCACCCATCCGCCACCAGAGTCTTTCCTGCAGAATCAGCTTCTGGTCAATATCAACTACATCAAATGGAGATGAAATTGCGAACTATGTCCTGAGCCGGAGAGTGTGGAGATAGTTAATGGGACAAGGATGAGGACGAGGAAAGTTATTATAAAATATGCGGCCATATTGCCAGATTCATCATAGGAATACTGCGCCATCGCTGGCGATCCACAAAAGTCGGCGCTTCGACAGGAAAAGGAGAGTGAGTGTAAGAGAGAGAGCTCAGAAAGCCAGTGCCAGTCAGCTTGTGGACGTGGCGGCAACACGTCAAGACAACCCCGGTCCGACACTTCCATCTCGGAGCCTTTAGGTCAACAACACCAAATCTCCGTCGAAGGCAAGTCGGGCCGTTTCAAGCCCTTACGCCACTGCTTCAACGTACGGCGATAAATGTTAGTTAATTCCATTCCATGAAAGCGTCCAATATTGCCCCTGGAAGATGCACTTCGAAATCTCACAACGAGCAAATTATAAGTACGTTCCGAATACCAGTCAGTGGAAAWTTTCAAGTCCATCGGCCAAACAGTCAACGCAGTAAGTAGGTCTATGCTTTAGATAACTCCACAAGCAATTCATCTACTGTCGACATTCATTGACATAAAGCCTTGACTTTGCCCTCTATCCTAAGAATGAAATATATCATCAAAACTAAWWAYCAACATACCGACTGGATCGTTTGATTCGGCTAAGGACTATGGCAACATAGAATGAAAGAGAATGAACTGTACGTGTCAAGTACATGTCCTTGTGCTACGTCTAGATGGGTGTATGTATCTAGCTTGACAGGGAAGATCAAGCTCGAAGCAAAATGATACAAAAATAAAAGAACAAAAGGTCCCCCATTGACCACCGCAGGGGTCGAACCTGCAATCTCCTGATAACAACATTCACATGTCTTCAATGAATCGTAGTCAGACGCGATGCCATTTCGCCAGGCGGCCAGTAAATCTACGCCCACAACTTNCAATACAGTGTTAAAGTTCCAACCAGAAAGCCAGCAGCAGATGCATTATGTCCTTCTCTCTGTTTCCCTCGCCCTACATGGCGCTGCCGACGCTCTTTTGAAGTTGAATAAACTGAGAAACACAGTATGTATAACCCGCCCCGAGCCCAAAGATACTCCCAAACAGTGAATGGTAATCTCATTCGAGAACTGGCGGTCAATAGACTCCACCTGATGACATCCAGAGGCCTATTTTACGAATAAGTTACTGAGTATGGCGCTCAGTCACTCCCAGGACTACGGCCGAGCTTGGAATTCTGTGATCATATAGAATGACCTTGGATAGTTTTTGGATATGTAATAAATGGATAGACATATCTCGCAGTCAAGGGAATAAAAGAAAATGGGATGTTACACCGAACAACTTGAAGGACTCCAAAATAGATAAAACCCAGGGTTCTTGCTTCGTGCAGGGAGGAATTCCTGGGTGTGTACTGAGGTCATTTCAGGTAGGAATTACTAGTGAGTTTATACATGAAATGGGGCTACCTAAATGCTATCGATGTGTACGTCGCTCGTCCTATCCAATCACTGAATGCCAAATTTCTGCAAAACAATAAGCCCACAAGGAGGCAAAATACGAGTGAAAGACGTACTGGTTTCAAAGCTTTGATCAATAGCCATTCCTCATTAGCAACATCCGCCTTGAACGTTGCCTGCAGTCAAAGTCAGTGTGTTGTTGAATCACACCCATACAGCTATACATACCTTGAGCACGTCGATACTCTGCCGTGTGATGCGACTATAGATCTCGTCCTTCTCATCAAAGTGTCGTCCAAACATCTTGGCCGATTGGTAGACTGCGTGCTCGATCTTGACAGCAACACCAGCACCCACCTGGGATTTCTTCACAACCTGCAATGCACAGGGTCAGTAACAGAACAATTAGACCAAGGGTTTTGATAGTACCTCTTGGGTCTTGTGATTAATCTCTAACGACGTGCTAAAGCGAACCACGCAAATCAATGCATGAGGTATGGAATGACGAGAATTGTAGCTCACATCTTTCCCAGTTCTATGATTTCCTTCTTTTGTGTAACAGGGTCAACCTTCACAACCGCCAATGGTGTTCCCACCCGCAAACTACCATCCAAGATATCCACACCCAAAATGATAGGATCACGTTTACAGAACGCAGTGATGATCTTCAGTCTGCACGGCCAGACGGCCTGTGGCGCAGCGTCCCGACGTTTGGCCTCTGTGATCTCCTTGTTGTACGCAGTGAACTTGTCGAACAGATGATAGATAATGTCGGCTGTTTAACCATGGTTTCAGCTCAATGATTATTACACATCTCGAGCACAGCTTACCTTTGAAAATTTTAATTCCCATTTCCTCGGCCATCCTTTCTGCGTCCTTATCAACTTCAACATCGAACGCGAGAATGACCGCAAGCTCCTTGGCTTTCTCCAACATCGTCGCGCAACGCATAACGTCTTTCTTGTGAACAGGGCCGATGTTGATCCCGGAAACAGGAATTTTACTAGACTTCAAGAAGTCAAGCAGCGCTTCCAAGGATCCAAGAGTGGATGCCTGGACACAGACACCCCGACCAGACTTGTCGATGTTACTCAATAGAGATGTAAGATCGGACATGACCTCTTCACGAAGGTCGTCTTCATCATCATCGGGACCACAGACAAGGAGACGGGAACCGGCAATGGCTTTCTCGAGATCTGGGGCTGTGATCTTCACACCAAGAGCAGCCTTCACCTCCTTATTGTGAACATATGCTGACTGAATAGAGTATCATGAGTACAACAAACACTCTAGGAATTGATAGACATACCTTGATACGTAACTCCCTCAGAGGCTGGGGCGTTAGTAAAGCTCTCACTTGTGTCACAATCGGTCCGTTCAACCCACAGATAACGATCTTGTCGCCCTCCCTCAAGATACCATTCGACAAAACAACATCAATCGTCGTTCCTAAACCTTCAATCACCTTCACCTCAAGCACCGTGCATTCCAACTCGCTCAAGTACATCARTTTATCGCTCATTCGCTGCTGCGTAAGGTTGATCAAGAGCATGATCATATCTGGAACACCTTCTCCAGTCACAGCGGAAGTGGGAACGAGGGAAACATTGCGAGCAAAGTTCTTGTTGTCGTAATAAAGAACAGCGTTAAGACCTTCTTCGGCGAACGCAACGATAGTCTTTGCGACACGGTCTTCGAATTCACGCTGGACAGCCCGGCTCTGTTTCGCGAGAGACTCGCGGAAAGCACCGTCGGGTGTGGGATCCCAACTATACATACGATCGATCTATGGAAGGGTATAATGAGCAGCGAAAAGGAAATCCAAACTAAATCGTGCGAACCTTATTCAAAGCGACAATGAACGGCGTCTTCCTGTCCCTCAACAAACGCAGTGATTCCAATGTTTGGGCTTCGAGACCATGCTAGAGATTTGTTAACAACATATTGCACTCCTCGTCAGAAGATACTCACCATGATATCGACGACCAAGATAGCAATGTTACATAGCGAGCTACCTCTCGTCCGCAAGTTCGTGAAACTTTCGTGCCCCGGAGTGTCGATGACAAGTAGTCCAGGAACATTGTACTCTTGAGTACCGTCCTTATTCACCACAGCAGTCTTAGTCTTGATGGCATCGACTGGGAAGTACGTAGCACCAATCTGCTGCGTGATACCTCCAGCTTCGCCTTCTTGAACGTTTGTTTGTCGGATCTATTTTCCCAGATAACTATAATGAGTGTACGGTAACCGACTGCTGCTTACCTTGTCCAAGAGCTTCGTTTTACCAGTATCGACGTGACCCAGAATACAACAAATAGGACTTCTCAAGTTGTCTTTGCTTCGTGCTGCCAACGCCTCTTGATGTGTCTTCGCTCTCCGCGCCGCAGCCTCCGCCTTCCTCTGTGCAGCAAGCTTCTGGACAGCAGTCAGTTCTTCCTCAGAATCGGAATCCTCGTCAGAGTCAGAGTCCGAATCTTCATCTGAATCCTCATCTGAGTCCTCTTCGGAACCGGACTCTTCATCATCCTCTTCAGACTCAGATTCCGGCGCTGCTTTCTTAGCAGGAGGTTTGCCATTGGCTGGCACTGCTTTGTTTGTGGGAGGTGGTGCGGCTTTTGTAGCCGGTGGAGCTTTCTTCGTTGGTTTAGCGGAGGCTAAGGAGGTGTTGAGGAGAGAATAGATGGAAGATTAGAGCAATTGCTTTACCTTTGGACTCTGCCTTTGCTTCCTTCTTGATTTTCGTGTCTTCCTCGTCACTCGAAGCGTCCCAGTCGTCCTTGACACCTTCAGGAACCGCCGCAGAGGGCTTCTCGTCACCACTGGACGCGTCCCAATCGCTCTTGACGTCCTCTGGCACAGCTGGCACATCGGCTGGTGGTGGCGTTGCAGCTTTCATCTCTGCAGGCTTAGGTTCAGGTGTTCGTGGTCTTGAGGTGGCCGGTGAAGCCTTCGCCACGGGACCTTTCTTCTTCCTAGTACCATACACGACCTTCTTGGGACCTGACGTGGAGGGACTGGCTGATCCCGAGGCTTGTTGCTGAAGTCCTTCAATCTGCACTCCCGAGGATAACAAGGCTTGTTTCCGTTTCTCGGCCATGGCCTTCTCCTCTTTTTGTTTCTTGGTAAGGAGTCGACCTTCCTTCCGTGCAATCTCTTTCTTAGCCTATGAAATACATCTGCGATGAGCACCAATAATAAGGTATGTTCAGGGGARAACTTACTTTCTCCTTCTCCTTTCTGCGTTGCTTCTCTTCTTCCTTCTTTCTCTCCTCCTCTTCAGCCTTGCGTTCCTCTTCTTCAATCCTCCTCCGCTCTTCTTCCTCCAGTCTCTTCTGCTCTTCTTCGATTCGCTTCTTCTCCTCCATGATYGCCTTCAGCGCACTGATGCCAGTCGTCTTCTTCTTCTTACCATCTGCGGCGGGTGCAGGTGTCGGCGCAGGCTCATCGTCTTTCTTCGCTTTYTTCTTTTTCTTTTTCTTTGACGCCGCCCCACCACCGGCACCATCATCATCATCTTTCTCCTCAGCTACTGGTTCGGGTGCTAGACTGGCGGCGGCGGCGGGAACAGGAGTGGTAGGCTCTTCAGAACCACCGGTGGCAACTTTTTTGGCAGCGGCTTGTGCTTTTTTCTTGGCCTAGATACCCAGTTAGATAGAAATGATACAAAATAAATAGATGCACTTTCCTTCTCTTTCTCTTTCTTGAGCTTTTCTTTCTCCTTCTTGGAAAGGATCTTGGGCCCTCCGTCTGCGGCGTCCCCTTCAGCTTCAGCTTCCTCTGCAGCGTCTTTCTTGGCATCCTCTGTCGGCACTGCAGCTTTTGGTTCTGCTAAAGGAAAAGATGAGTTTATAAACGTGACTAATGATTCGGAGCATACCCTTGTCTTCCTCCCCGTCACTTTCCTCCTTTTCTTTCTTTCCCTTCTTCCCTTTCTTGTCCTTCTTACCCTTCTTCTTGTCCTTTGTAGGACCCCATTCCTCATCTGCCAGTTCTTCAGCAGTCATCTCCGTTGGTGCCTTCTTCGTCTCTCCCTCCGCATCCTCAGCAGSAGGTGGCTGGCCATCCTCCTCGTCGAAATCACCGACTGGCAATTGCTTGTTCTTCTTCTTCTTGTCCTTCTTGCCTTTTCCAGAGCTAGCTTTTATCGCGGACTATATTGAGTTTATTCTTTAGCAAGATCCGAAAAGGAAATACAGTAAACGTACCATTAATCCACCGAAATCCTCTTGTTCCTCCTCCTCCACCGGTGCATCTAGCATAGAAAACACCGATTTGTTGGTAGAAATTCCTTCATCCTCAATAGGAGCGTCCAAGTCGATAGCATTGTTATTCGCTACGCTTTCTCCCGCATCGTTCCTGTGTACCACAAAAAGCACTTTAGAACCAAAAARTCACGTCGAGCCGCGAGCTTACCAGAAATCATCATCGTTCTTCTTTCCCTTCTTTCCCTTATTTTTGGGTGCCATTTTTGAATACTATTGGTACTCTCGTTAGGCGTAAGAGCTTTGAAAGAAGGATCAGCCCGAGCAGTCGACCAGAAATGAGGGAAAGGCGATGACAGACGGGTCCGCGAGAGTTACTTTATCGATTACGTACACGCGAACGGACCGTACATCCGGTTCAATATTGAGCGGACAATCACTCAAAACACAATGCAAAACTGTCTACGAATTTGACAGAAAGGCTATCTATCTGCAGTAATTAACATACGGGCCACAACCGATGAAAAAGACGGTGGCGAAAAAAACGCAGTAGCCCACCGCGAGGGTCGAACTCGCAGCCTTCAGATTTCACCCGCCTGGAAAGACATAAGAGTCTGACGCTCTATCCGATTGAGCTAGGCGGGCCAATAAAGACTTGTCCCTATACCAGAATATCATATTTTCAAACAAACTTCATTATTGCCTGATCACATCACATGATCAGCGCGTATTTGGCACGCGCATTTTGAATCCTGATTTGGCTTTACCACCTTCTATAACCATTGTCACGATGATACATACCCCGAACGCGATATAAACTTTTGAAACTACTACTATCTCCCTCCAAATCTCCATCTAGCTAAGGTCAGTGACAATTTCCTATTCATCCATCCCGTGGTTATACAGACAACCATCCATCTTGTTTTGGTCCCAGTCCATGAACCCAATCTTCGTGGATTTCCCCCTTCTACGTAGTTGCTGATAACTTGATTCCCAGATATCACTCTGTTTAGAGTCGCTTTGGCCCCTGACGTATTCGAACGCGTACTGATACCCGAACTCACAGGTTACGAACGGCAATGACTCCTGCATCCAATGAAGACCTTCTCTCCAGACACTCATCCAATCCATTCGAAGTACACGACCTGCACACTCACCCTCCTCATTACACTTTGGATCTCGTTGCTGGCCGCGAGGAAGCAGAAGGAGCCCAGTGTTCAGAAGGATCTTTCTCAGGATACGAGTTGCRACAGATGGAGAACTACTTGCAACACTTTCAGACACAGGCCGTGCCAACCTCCAACTTTGTTGATCTTGATGAGGACATGGGCAATGACGAAGAGCTCACGCTTCCCACTCCAGGGAATGTTCTCAACAGGACGGTAGTGGAAAACAAGTTGCAATACGAAGACGAGGAAATGGCGGTGGGTGACGCGGAATACAGCGAGGATGATAATGATGATGATGATAGTGGCGAAGAGGAAGAGCTTGAGTCTGAAGACGAGGGAAAAACAATTCTGCAGAAAACACCAGAGGAGCAGGAAGACATACGGCGGGAAATCGCAGACCTCATAGAGA
Organism: Chondrostereum purpureum; assembly: GCA_004354395.1. Taxonomy (NCBI): domain Eukaryota; kingdom Fungi; phylum Basidiomycota; class Agaricomycetes; order Agaricales; family Cyphellaceae; genus Chondrostereum; species Chondrostereum purpureum. Next base: position 16,359 of record LBLO01000368.1, on the reverse strand, counting down.
CCGTGCCAGAACTGGATGACGACTACGAGATAGTGGATCGACTGGGAACAGGCACTTTCTCSTCTGTGTATAAAGGTATTGACCGATTCTATCACACAAAATGGGACAACACGCCATGGCACGGACACCACCCTCCTGAATCCTCTGCACACTACCAATCCGCCCAGAAAGATCCCCAAAGCAAAGTATTTGTTGCTATTAAGCGAATCTATGTTACCAGCAGTCCCGAGCGCATCCGCAATGAAATATCCATCCTCAACGATTGCAGAATGTGTCGCCACGTCTCGCAAATCATCACTGCGTTCCGGCATGACGATCAAGTAGTGGTGGTAATGCCTTACCAGCGGCATACAGACTTCAGGGTACGGGTAAAGCAGCTCGCACGATTCATTAACTCACATTCCTTCAAAGGAATTCTTCCAAGAGCTCTCCATGCCAGGCATCAAGCATACTTTCGCTGTCTTTTTCGAGCCCTTCGAGATGTGCACGCTCGGAAGATCATACATCGGGACGTAAAGCCCGCCAATTTCTTATTCGACCCACGTACTGGGGTTGGGACATTGTGTGATTTCGGTCTAGCTTGCGTGCGCTTTCTCCCACTTTGGCCGGCTGCCAACTTTACTCATGCCAAGTGATATCCGAAGAGAATCGAACCCGGACAAGATCTCTGTCTACACACCGGGCCTACCAAAGAGCTTCCTCACGGAAAGATGAAGGACCGCTCACAGTACGATGCCACAGAGGTGAACCGACTTCACAGAAAAGCACGGGAAAGATGTGAGCTTCCTGCAGAGAAAATCGGGTACCCTGAAAAGGATCCGAGGTTTGTACTTCATCTACTCCGCCGGAACACCATCTAACCAGGCAGGTGCTAGACCTACTGCCAAAGCTAATCGGGCTGGCACAAGAGGATTCCGTCCTCCCGAAGTCCTCCTCAAGTGCGGAGAGCAAAGTGGAGGTACACCCTCAGCAACTTTCTATGTGCTCCTAGACTCATTTAGTTTAATCTAGCCGTCGACGTATGGGCTGCTGGTGTCACAATGCTATCGTTCTTGACCGGGAAATTCCCTCTTTTTCAAGCCAACGACGACGTAGAGGCTCTTGCAGAGATTGCAGCTATCATTGGGAAGAAGAAACTCGAGCGAGCGTGTATGATGCACGGTAAGTATTACTCCCTTCCACATCTCAACGACACTCATCCTCTCTACCATTTTAAAGGGCGGACGATTGTAACAAACGTACCAAGCATCAATACCGGAATGCCATGGCGAGAATTTGTGGAAAGGCAAAACCCAAAGGTTTCCAACCCACCTACACCAAATCCACACTGGTACCCACATTCTAGCATCGCCTTCCCCGACTCTTCCTCCCCTGTATCTCCCGACCCAGATGAACACCGGCAATCCCTCGAAGACGCATTTGACTTCCTGGAAAAAGTTATGGACTACAACTCCTGTGACCGAATAACCCCCCGAGACGCTCTATACCACCCCTTCCTACGCGACGAGAACGAGGACGAAGACGACCTCTTTTTCCCGCATCCCTTCGGGGACGGGGTGTGTGGGCATAAACATTTCGTGGATAACGATGAACTGCGGGTGAGTGTGGTAAGAGGGAACAAGGAGGTGGTTATTGCTTTGACTAGTGGGGAGGGGATTGCTATTGGGAACCAGCCTTGCGAGTTTCATGAGTATATGATGCAGGAGATGAGGGAGGATGATCGAATGACGAGCGATACTGTAGTGTAAGATTTATTTTGTATGTACATTTATAATTAGGTACAGCGTAGAGACGTTTGATAACCCGTCAGATCTCCGCGAGAAGGACTCTGAGCCTCGAGGTCATGTTAAACATGTAACAATCCCAAAAGTCAAGGAAGGATGGAAACGGATCCGTGTGAAATAAATTGAGCCCTGCAACTGCAATGGTTGTAGGAAGACGCGAAACCTAACACACACACTTTCCAAGGCCGCACTGATAGGCAGTCAGTTTGCGGAGAACATACTGTAGGGTAYGATAACCTGCTGTCTGGGAGGCTTGACCGTTGCGATTGATATTCTCTTCGCACTGAGGCTTCAAAGAAAGACCAGACCCCATGGGTCCTAATCATGACAAGAAAGCACTTATACTAGAGCCAGATAGAAGTCCTATCTAGGGTTGCATGCTGCATCCGTGTCTCGTCAGCCTTCAAAAGTCGGCGGTAGAACTCGGAGAGCAGATTTATGGCAGGAGATATTTCGCGAATGACAACTGTTTCCTGCACCATTCAAGATTGATGATAACGAGATTCCATTAGAGCACATCAAGTGCACAATCTATCGTCTATCTCAACGAAGCACCTCCACTCTACATCCCAAACTCATCAACTAACGTTTATCACATCCTCCGAAAAAAGCACTCACCGAAATAGCATCAATTTCATCCTCCTCGATGTTCTTCATCCAGAGTCTCTCCGGAGCCTCCCAAAATTCCTTAAACACCTTCTTTCCTCCTTCTATCACGTTAGCACCGGTCTGGGTTCCGAAAGCGAAGACTTTGGCGAATTCAGCAGGTGCTTGGGGATGTGCATGGGGTTGTTCTGGAGCTAGGGGACCAAGTTAATAGCTAGTTGGGAGATTGAGGATAGTACTTACATCCCCATGATCTCTTACCGACAAACCGAATCAACGGTATGTGTCGGAGAGTGCGTAGAGTAGGATGCATTGTCAATGAAGAAGGGGAAGTATGATAATACGGCTGTGTTCAATGGGATACACGGTTCCGGTTCGGGCCGCTGGTATGTAGGAGGAAAGATAGATGTGAGAAAAGTGTCAGTGTCACGGTAAGAGCTATTATTTTCACCGCAATATCCAGTCTCGAAACCCAAAATTAATGATACAGTGAAGGTAATTGTTCAATTGTGTAGCGTAGTATATCTACAATACGCCAGTCATCTGGATTTGCCAAAAAGAAAAAACCTCAATGTATCTATCTTGACCACCGCAGGGGTCGAACCTGCAATCTCCTGATGCAGAGCGAAATAGTGATGTTCAATCGTAGTCAGACGCGATGCCATTTCGCCAGGCGGCCATGGAATGCTTGTCGAGGCACGGACATTATCAAATTGAGACGTCTTATTCTAGGCAAAGTGCAGTCTAATGTGGCGTTGCACTCCTTCCCCTGTGCGACCATGGCTTCCTCACCTTTGCCTGATGCAACCTCTCTTGTGAACACTATTCTGCCACTTTCTCTGATTAGTGTTGCCCCGTTTGTCTCTGAGCAAGCCCAAGTTGAACTGCCTTCTCTCCTGGCGTCCTCTTGCCCGCGCAATGTTGTCCTGTACTTTCTCCGTCTCTCGCCCAAATCTCTGCCACGCGTTCTCAGGATTATCCGCGACTGGCGGCTTCTAGACAAACACGAAAGAATTGAAGGCGAGGTTATAAGCGCACTAGTCAACGAACTCTCTGCTCTCCTCGACCGCCCCGTGGCAGAAAAGGCAGTCGACGAAGGAAAATTCCGCCATTCTGTTGCTTGCCCATCGTCGACTCTCTCTGCGTCTTATCGCAGTGGATGCTGTGCTTGTCGTAAACAGCGTCTCTCTGTCTCTACACCTCTTCTCCCGCCAGCTCTTATCGTTGCGACTAAACTGCCTGCAAACTTGTCGAAGCTCAAATCAAAAGCTATTCCTCGCCCGCTCATTCTTCCTTCTATGGCTCTATCCAAAAAGCGGACACAAGACTCGAGCCCTAAGGAGAAGGCTCCGGCAAAACGTCTAGATACAAGGGCGTACCCAAGACCAGATCCTTCTCGCCGTCCTGCGAAACCAGTAGCCAACGAGAACACCGCTCCCTCTATGGCTCGCCCGTATCCGAAACTCAAGCCAACCACACGTCTCTCTTCCTCTACACGCACTCCCGGACGGAAACCCAAACCTTCCGCTTCCACCACTGCTACGACTTCCCGCCCCTCACGAGCCTTTGGCACCGTCCGCAATCTCTGATTTCTCTCAAGCTTTCTTCGTCAGTGTTGTCCTTGCCATCCTCGTTCTTTATATCCTCTGTGAATACCTCCTTCATCCGCTGTCTCTTTTCGCATCACGTTCGCTTTTCTTTCGCGTCTTTACCCCGTCAACGCCATCGCGCTTTCCTTGAACCCAATATACCCCTTGTTTGTGCCCCTCTATTTATCACAACCAACTCCAATGGTCGTAGCAATTCAGTAGATCCCAATTCCCCTGATATCTACAAAAAAACCTATTCATAATTCCTGTTAGTGTATAGCTGGCATATTAATCCCACATAAAACGATGACGCGATGAAGCTCAGTAACCACCGCAGGGGTCGAACCTGCAATCTCCTGATAAGGCTCACTGCTGAGAGGTCGTAGTCAGACGCGATGCCATTTCGCCAGGCGGCCCATCCAGGAAAGTACCAGCAGCAGATAAATATGCCTCTATGGTCACAGTTTCTAAATCATGAAAGGAAAAAAARGGAGAAATGAAGCTGGCTTCGTCATCGCCCCTCGTGAAGCTTCAACATGGCTGTTGATTAATGTTTCTTTTAGCCGGGGATGAACAAATAGAAGATGTCTATAAACAATCTCACAAGTGTAGGGTTTGTGATGTCCTGGCCCCACTCCGACAATTTACAAATGAAAGTCTGCCGTCTCTAGATTGATGCACCGCGCGAGAAATCCAAAATTGACACCGTGGTCTGGCTTCAGGATACTACCTGACATGAGAAGATGGGAAGGATACGTCTTCTGCCCCTCTATTATGTTCAGGCAAGGAGTCTCCTTGGCAGGAGCATAGACGCCACACCTTCCCGCCTTCTTCCCGCCTTGAGAAAAGACTTTGGCTGTGAGGAGCGGGAACCCCATAATAGTCACCACAGATAGTCGTAACCCTCTGCTGGGCAACACAAAAGAACAGGTGTATAGGTCTCTATGGTTAGGTTGATTGGAATGCAGCGGGGAGACATCTGTGTCCTGTATAAAATGCGAGAACAGAGAGGAGGATAAAGGAAAGAAGTAAGCTCAACCCCCAAGTTAACCAACAATCCCAGTATCCAAACGTACGCACCCTCCCCTCCCCTCCCTCAGCCATTCTTACACCCACCCTTCTTAGGAAATGNTGCCAATTCAGAAGATTAATCAACCGCTGCGGTAGCACTATCGACCGGAAGATTCCCTGTGATATCGCCATACAAACCCAGGTTTACTGCAATGTTGTCTGGAACTCGATAAACACCGGTGAATATTGCAACATCCAGGGATGTCCCGCCTGTGACGCGAGGAGGGGTAGCAGTCAGGGAAGGAGCGAACAGGGGGCTAAACATCGTTAGAGAGAGAGAGGCGTTAACCAATCCAAAAGTGCTTGACGTATTTTTTGGGAAACAACGGAGACGAGTGTTTAATTACCCAAATGTCAAATGACCGTTTCGCGCCCCAGTGGCCACAAATATATCTTGAATCGATCTGGTCAGAAATAGCGTTGATTCGGGAGTGAGTAGAGTGAATTAAAGGAGAAGTGGCAAGAAATGGTACAAATATTATACACACGCAGGGTTATATTATCGACAAACACCCTCGTGTCCTCTTCCCTCCTCTTCGTCTCTCTTCTTCTCAAATTGCGCCGTCCCAGCTGGCGTCCCTTGCCCTAGCCCAAACACATTACCAAGGCTTGCACGGAGGGCGTCATATACTGCTTGATGCGGGGCAGGAACGATGGAGTCAACTTTGTGGATATGAATATGACCGGTGAGTGGGGAGAACGTGTACGTCGAGTTCCTATAATCGAATTAAGAACCAGAAAATATAAAGAAACAACGAGGACATACACTTCCCATAAGCCCTCCGCACCACTTACACGATTCGTGCCTTTGACTGTAAGGCCAATGAATATACTCTTCTCCCTTTCATTCCTCCCCTCGGTGTCCTTACTTTCCTTCTCTGCTGGATGTGGTAAGAGGTGGACTTTCGTCAACTCGACAGTAATATGAGAGTACAACGCGTTGAGAGTGTGTCGGACGAGCGCAGATGATGCGATATACAAAGGAAGTCCTAGTCTGACCATCAGAGCAATGAAATCAGCGTGTATACCGTGATAAAATACCTTCAATATGCAATGTCTCCGGAAACGGATGGGGCAGCCTCGTCGGGGGTCGATACCACAATCTAATCTTGTCACTGTAAATCTGCTCTCCGACTCCTTCCGGAGGCATAGAAAGGCCCGTAGATTTATCCAACGTGCTGATGAGACCGGTATGGAAGAACGAAGGTAGAGTTTGAGTGAGAACACGGATTGCTCTCCCTAATAAGAAGTCAGACAACCATTCTGCATGATATTCAGTAATGAAAACACACCAGTTCTAATTTCCCATTCTTGATCTGAGATATTGTCATTCCCTTTTCCTTTGCCTGGCGTAGGAGAATCCGGCGGACTAGCCTTCCTCAAACCCAATCTATCCGTATAACAACGCGTCGCAGAAGCCGAATATGTTCTTAACGGCACGCTGCGTAAGTTAGAAGAGAGTAGCAAAGTGGTAATTCCTTTCCGTGCATATTGCTTCAGCATCCGTGGACGAAGAATGAAGGAGACGTGGATCGGGCCGAGGCTGTTTACTTCCATCAGGTAGTTAGTTACATAAGACGATCCCAACCCATTTATGGATTCGATGACAAATCTTGCGCATGCGTTCTGACGATTTCTTGACAGATTCAGCACACTGGTACTCTTGTCGTACTCACTTCATTTGTTTATGAGGTAATGAAATATACCTGAATCTATACCTTATAACCTCAAAAATGTTTATGTGTGGATGTACTTATCAATAAATCCGGATTCCGAATTGAGTTTTCACAACCGTTTTCTCACGGCTGGCCGTTACTTCATTCCAGTCATCCTACTACATACCACGATGACTATCTGGTATGAGAAAGCTCTTAAATAAGCCAGAATGCTATTTGTTCATATTGGCATATAGCTTCTCGTTTTATTCTAGGCCCACTGGCAGAAAATGGCCACATACGACTGTGACACTACCTAGCAAACAGTGACCTGTCTTGTGTACTTTGAAGAGGTAGAGAATTGGAGTGGTATAAATAATGTGTTACTTCACTGGCCGCCTGGCGAAATGGCATCGCGTCTGACTACGACTTCTCAGTAGTGAGTGTTATCAGGAGATTGCAGGTTCGACCCCTGCGGTGGTCATTGGTTCCTTTATAACTGTTTTTGTTGAACGGTCCTATAATTTGATGGACAAGGATTTTTGAACTCCCTCTGTCTGTATCTCTCTCTCATATTCAATCCATAGATACAGTGCATTATTAACACATAATACACGGCTGTTTCTCCACGATGTAGCTACGATTACGACACACTCATTCCTACTTTTTCTTGCTCGATATCGTTGATAGCTTCGAAAATAGCCCCTAAAGAGATCCATCCGAAGCTCTGAGCTCCAAACACTCCCACCCTCTTCGTGTGCAATGCTAATTTCCAAGCAAACCATGCTCGCTTCAAACTTTGGGCAGGATCCATGTCCTCATCTCCGGCTATATTCTCTCTAACACTCCTTGCCAGAATGTCAGTGTGCTCCCTCATCTTCGCCACCAATTCTTTTCGTTTCCGTGGTTGTGATGTACTGGAAACGATCGTTCCGATGATAGCTTCCTCTTCAGAGAGCATCCCCCTTCGACTGTGAGACATGGTATGTGTGCTGCATATTGCCTGTAACTCGGACCGATACCTCAGAAACAGCTTTGGAATATCAGCTGTTTTCGTCTTCGAATTATCCGAGTCCAGAGCGAGCTTCTCCTCGACATATCTCTCGACAACGCTATACCAATGGTCTACATCGGTGTTTCCCACGCTAAACTCCTGGAAATTTTCCAGCTCATTTGCAAAATCTTCGATATCGTCATCAATAGTAGCTTGCTCCTGACGGAACTGTGTCGCCTCGACGCGCCCAAGTTCGATCGCCTCGCTCATCGAAGGCTGAAGGTCGATCTCTCTAAACAATCGCCCAATCGCCCTCTGGCTACGATAGTACCTCTCCGGATCGAGAGAAATCATGGTTTCCGGCGCGTACCAATCAGGTAAAAGTCCTCGATGTTTTGGAATATCACCCAGAGGCACAGGTGTCCCCGACTTTGGGTAATCGACGGCTTTACTATGCAAATCGGCGAGCTTGAGACAGTCTGGATCGAAAATGAACTCAGGAGATTGGTCGGCTATGATGCGCCATTGCGTGGAAACATATCCTAAGACCTTCAATCCAAAGATATAATGAGTACCATGGCTTCAAAGTGATAACACCATCCTTACATCACTAGTGATATAATCCATAACGAAATCAGCGATATCTCGAACATTGCACAAACGGTCAAGCTCCTTCCTTTGGGCAGGCTCGTATTGACTTGGTTCGCAAGGTCTGTTGAGAGAGAATTCTGGGAGTTGGCTGAGAGGGATAATATTATACTCGTCTCCATCAAGGTCGCCTCCCCCGAGACAAGATGGTAGCGGACGAGGATCTATGTTGTTAGATGCTCAATGTATGTATCCCTCCTACTGGAGTATATGACATACCAGCCGTAGAAAAAACCAGCGTATTAGCCAACGGCTCTATCGCCAAAGAGGATCCTTCAGGAGGGCGCCCAATGGCCCTTGCTTCTTGAACATCCCCGGGATGAATGACTGGAGAGCGAGAGACGAGAACAGGTCCCTCGATGTATTTCGTGTGAACCTTTCCCCCCTCATACTCTTTGATGCATATGAAAACCTCTCCCGGACCCAGCTCCCTATGAATATCTGCAATTCCCACCAGATTATAGGCTCCCTGAACGGGTATACGGGCTATGACGGTCATGATGAGGCTAGAAAAATGCTCCGAGGGTATATAACAAAATACCTTTGTGTTTCAACAACCTCATAACATGAGTAATCGCAAAGTTGCAGGTCCTAGTAAATGAATGATCATTCAGAGTTGGTTTAGCGCCTGGCAACATTGCTAGACTAGAAAACACATAGGATAGCCGGAAGGAGTTTCCCAGGCCATGAGAATCCAGAAAGGATGCGAGGCGACCGAATGATGCTGTCGATCCTTGCGTTTCCGTCACTGCGAGGTCTTGGTGCTTTTGGAATGCTCTGAAGGGGACCCCACGTCCCTCTAAGACCATAATCAAGGGCCGGTTGAGATAGAATCTGTGAGAAGTCGGTGAGTATCAAAGTTAATTGACTAATGGTTGAGATCGAACCTTCCTGGCCGGTCAAAAACCTTCGCAATCTCAATCCTGTTAGAGCTGATGCCGCTAAACTTGATCATAGATGGTCGAAGACACACAGTACTTCCCGACAGTTTTTGGTCCACACTGAGCATTCCTTTGGACCCCATCATTCGAATCTGGATGGCTGGAGGATAGTTCTCGATGTTTCGCCTCCTCCCCTTCCTCTTCGTTTGCCTCTCTGCATGGAGTCTTTTCATTGAATCGATGGATATGGTTCCTACCCCGTCTGTATGTGTCCAGACAGTACCAGTTGCAGGATCTGTACTTTTGATATCCGCCAAGTCCATTCGAACGTTGTCTATAACGGTAGTTGTTGGATCTGTGGTCGTGAACCCCATGCTGATACGGGCAGCATATCGTGCAGGGCAATACATCAATCTCTTGTCAAACTCCAAGCCCGAAAATTGTCCGAGCTCTTCAATGACAACTCCAACATTTATTTCACGCCCATCTTCCCAGAACGGGGTCATGAACCAGACAGTATGTTCCTTGAGTGCCGACTGGGAGTACGCAAGGAAGTGAAAGTCTTTCCCGGCAATGGTGAGGCCATTATATAGGATAGGCTCGAGACGATGATGTATGAATCGAACTGAGTCGATATCTCGGTCAAATTGCATCTGCATCTTCCCCTCATCCGCGAATCGGACGCGGATGAAGTTGGCCCAGTTTTCCCGTTTATATGATCGAACGACCCTGTTAGACCGCTCAGGGAGTGGCCCTTCGTACAAAATGGTAGTCGGTGTCACGATAACATGCAGACACCTAAAAATGCCCTCCTCCGCTCGATAGGACAGAGAATCGAAACCCTGATCGTACTCCTTGCAACACTGCTTGAAGATGTCGTGTAGGGTTCGTTTCTTTCCACTGGGGCGCCATGTCAAATGCAGCGCGCGTGTACCAAAATCTCGAAGAACGTGGGCGACATACTCAGCCGCCTCTGTTCCCCTCACGCGCTGGGCAGCTATGCACATCCGCTCGATGTCATCTTTCAACGCCAATAGTTCCTTTGGATCAATGGCCTGTCTTCGCAACAGGCCTTCGGCTTGAGCCCCAGCGTAGAAAGGGAGTCTTTTTATCCAAGCGAACAACTCGGAGAGCCTACTTGAGCTAAAGAGCCCACGACGCTCTATAGGAAATTGGCTATCATGGATGGGAATACGGAAACTGGCCTCGCTAGCGAGTTCCCTGAACTGAGACGGTCCTTGAGGAGATTCGCAGACAAGGCGAATGGATAGAGAGGTATAAGAGCAAACCTCGGAATGTCTACGTCCATCGGCATCGGATAAGGGAAGTGCAGAAAGTTTTTGAATTGTTGAAGACTTCCTTGAACCGAAAAGATTAGACATAGTTTCTATAGTCTCGTTAGGATGCTCTTCAAATGATGGGGGAGTCAGAAGAGATAAGTGTATTGCAGGTTCATTGACCAATTGTGCAGAAACATGCTGGATTTGCGCGTAGGGAATAGTAAGTTTGTGGGAGGGGCTGAACAGCTGCGTCTCGAATGACCCGAATACGCCAGAAAGGAAACTGTCTCCTTCATCCAGAGAATCCTCTGATGAGCGAGGAGGCGTCTGAGGACGGAGAGAAAGGCTGAGTCGCCTGTCTTCGAACTGGAAGCCCAATTTAGCGGGAGGGTGCGCCACGACGTATTCCCATTCGACAGAGAAAGCATGATCTCTGCACTCCCATCCCATTTGGATTGCACTGATTGAAACGTATGCCTCATTCAACCTCTCTGCGACCCGTTGCCTTTCCTCATCAATCTCTGGGTCCAGATAGGGAGTATTTGACACTCTCTCGACGATGTCATTCGAGGGCCCATTTCTACTATGATCAAATCGCATTTTGCGATCATTGACGCTGATCGTATGGTTACCTCCTCCTCGCCCATACTCTTGGAGGAACCTTTCACCGACTTCAATCGTCGGGACGGTGAGAACGCCACACCCTCCATGCTTTCCTCTGACCTTCTTCGATCTGAAGAGGCGAACATGGAAGTTGATCGGCATGCCAGGACTATAGTCCTGTCTGTGCAGCACAGACGCGAGCGCTCTCACAACATCATGACGACTAGCAAGGAAGTCTACGTTTGTAACGTAGATTTCCATGATGGGAAGAGTTAAGGAGAGAAAGCCTGATAGGAACCTTTTATAAGATGATAAGCGCCCAGATTTCTCAGCTGACTTCCACCATCTTCATCGCACATAGAATCCATAACAGATGACACCTGGTCACTGGTCTGTGCGAACTGAACGTCTGTCACTGAGGTATCTGGGTTCCCAACGGCTACAGCTGTGCCGATTATAGGAATGAAAGGATATTTCTTACTTTTACAGATATATATATTATAAGAACGCACCCAAAGCTAAGGGTCCAACGACGTCTAGTGTCTACCTGTCCGAGAGGTCCTCTACTTTGACACCATTAACTTTACGATCATCATCGAGTCTTTCACCCTTTGGCATTACTAATAACATCTCCCCCAATTCTGGGAAATTTTGTATCAGAGATTCGTTCAAGTGCTCTCTATACGACTGGAACCAAGGCACTATCAGAATGTGTGTTGATGAATATAGCCTAAAGTATATACTCACCGCGATAGCAGCAATCTTTCCATTCATGAACTGATTCTCCGTAGCAGCTCTCTCAAGTCTCTCCCTTGTCAGTTGCATGGGATTCTTCCCAGCGTCAACGTCCGCTAGAACCTGCATAGGTATCATCGTAGACACTGTTTGTGCCATGCCATCTACAGACGCTAAGTGTGATATCACTTCATTCCTACGAAGCACCAAATCAGCCACCCGAAGATAATCAAGAAAACAGTAAGCGTACACCCTCATCCCAACTTGTTTCCCCCCAGTTTGCTGCTGATCTTTCGTAGAATCATTAACCACAGTTGTAGCAAGGTTATAGAGTGAATTTGCTAGTCCAAATAACTCCACTTCCAGGTCACCCTGAGGGCCTGGCGGAGGAGGACTCTGTGAAGAACGGGGGGAGTCTGGTGTAGGTGCATTTACCGGACCGGATAGTGGTGGTGGTTGCGGTCGAGGAGCATGCATTAGTGGCTGTGCCCAGAATGTGCGCGGCGCCTCGTGTCTTCATTTCTGAGAAACTGGTCAATGTCTCAAATTTCAATAAATTGAAAACGCCTTCATCATTAGCTTTACTTTGTAGTTTAGTGTCTGTACAAATCATTACATTTCTACAACGCTAGAAATCCTCCCCTCCACCGTCTTCTTCCTCGTCGGGTTCAACAGGCGGCCACAGCCCTTCAACATCCCACAGTTCCCCTTCCCCTATTTTCTTTTCTCTATCCTTGAATATCTTAACGATATTCCAAAATATAGTCTCCGCCGCGGTGGCTGCTGCGTCTGGAGAATCTGGAAGTGGTAGCACAACAGGCAATGGGGAAGGTTTAACTTTCGTTTGGTCTTCCTGTTGAGGTACTGTTGACGGTGGCGAAGTATAATAAAACGATTTGAAGATAGGCTCCGTTGATTCTCCTGCTAATGTTAGGATCTGCCTGAGGTACGGCGCGAGTTGCTCTTCAGGACTCGACAGCGGCGAAGACACAGGCTGAGAGATGTACATTATACCTGTGGCATTGATCAGGATACGGATACGGAATTATCATATATGAAATGCACTGACGTTTCCCTTGAGGAACACTCAGAGTTCCTTCGCCAGTTACCAGCACACTCACAGCGGTCTGTGAAGACTCCGAAGGGGGGAATATGAGAATGCCGACGTCTACCGGAGGAGGTATTTCTCCCTCTTGCTCCTCATTCAACGTCGCAGAGAAAGGAATCGGCCGATCGATGATAGCGGTACATCTTACTACACCATAACCTTCTCCGCCTTCCCCATCTGTTCTCCCATCGACAACTGAGTCGCAAGTCAATGCCTCGGGGAGGTCTTCCATTTCAATGTTATATCTCTCCCCNTTCCCGCCTGATATAGAGGTGATCTTTCGCCCGAGGATGTATACAGCACCAGAGACTGCTGCAGCTCGACAAAATCCTTGTGCAATCTCCCCTGAAGAGCCATACTGTCCGACGAGGAATGGGGACGAGCCGTATCTTCCAGCAGATCGAAGGTACGTCTGAATTCGTTTAAGGGAAGACAACGTTGGATCTATATTTACTATTGAAGAGAATCAGGCTACAAGTGGATTGGAACATACCAGTGGCTGAGAAACAGTACGCCAAAGCATAAGCAATCGCTTGTACCATCTCTTCATTCAAGGCAAAGACATCGGTTAAGAACGAAACAAAGGGAGTCTCCGGATCCACACCCTCCAATTCTTTCGCCCCCTCTAGGATCCCGAAGCGAACATGAGAAATCGCATGATGCGTCGTTTGCCTACGAGGTTGATGGACTTGTCTTTGAATATATCTTCTTTGCTTCCTGGGACAGGTTTGACTACGCCTTCTCTGTTGAACATCCCCACTTTCTCAACCAGCCTGAATCCTCCATATCTATGGACACCCGAGTTGACGAGAGCTGCAATAAGAGGGCCGGTGGATGTGATTACGCTGGGTGAGAGTGAGATGGAATACTGTCTTGAATGTGGAACTTGTTCTTCTACGGGATGGTAGGTGAATTGTGATCTTGAAGAGGATTTCCCCCATTCAATATATTCATCAAGAGAAAGTGAAGCCTCGGATGCGCCATAGTATGGATTGGAGTCGATGTGTGCAACTTTCAGACCTGCTTTGGATAGCGCACTTGTTAGAGTAAGATACGGTAGACAGATGTATAGGTAAATAATAGGACTTACGCAGCTAGTATGGACTCTTTTAATCCAGTAGAAATGATAATTACATCGAACGAGCCTTCCTCCGACGTAGCAGCCATGGTAGTCCAGTTCCAACACCGAAATTGCCACATTCGGTAATCCGGCCCGCGCTTTGTCACCCGGACCCGCGTGTGCGGAGAAAATACTTTTCTTGATCAATTTTTTTTACATAGCAGTTCACGCTCCCCTCCTCCTACCACCACTCACCCCCGCCACTTTCTCCCATCTCCCCTTATATTTTTACCGAGATGGCAAAGACTGATAAGAAAGTGAAGACTGTGGTTGATAAGAAGGATGCCGTACGTCCTTTTAACTCTTATCTAGTCGCTGAGACAATATGGATCCTAACATCCGGCTCCGCATGCAGAAGACCCTTTCGAAGAAAAAGTCCAAGTCGGATGTCAAGGCTGCGCCTGCTCCTGCTCCTGTAAAGGCTGACAAGAAAGCCTCAAAGGAGAAGAAGGTCGATACGAAAAAGACCGACAAGAAGGAGAAGAAATCCGTACGTTTTTTCCCACATTTCATTTTCTCGTCTGGACCCACACGAAGTACCTGTGAATCAAGGCTCCCAAAGTTGTTCCTCCACCAAAGGAAGATTCTTCTGACTCCTCCGACTCTGATTCCGACTCTGACTCCTCTGAGGACGAGAAGCCTCCCGCGAAGAAGCCCGTTGCAAAGAAGGCGGCTGTTCCTGCGCCCAAACCCAAGGCTGCAGCTCTGAACGGAAAGGTGTGTATACATCCAGACTTTGCTCTGGCATTACTTGCTATCCAATTTCTCTTTGTGCATCATCCAATGCCCGATGCTCTGGCAGTCGCTTAGACGTCTGTCGCCTATATCTAGGCGGTCTCTCCCTCCATCTCCGGTTTCTACTCTGGGGCAGGATAAGACATCAGTCGCTGCCACCCACTCACAAAAGCATTCCAAGCCCTCTACCCAAGGCTCCCTCTTACTTCTGGCTCCTGTAATGCCTAGCAGTTTTGCTAACATGCTACGCCCCATTTCCAGGCCAAGAAAGACGAAAGTTCTTCCGAATCTTCAGAATCCGAGTCTGAAGATGAGAAACCCAAACCTGCCGCCAAGACCAACGGAAAGGTTCGTTTTCCCGAAACGCTTTATAATTTTGCGATCTTTGCTAACGCTACCGCGTACAGGCCAAGTCCCCCTCCCCATCTTCATCATCCGACTCCGAGGAGGAGAAACCAAAAGCGGCCCAGGTCAAGGCTGCCGTACAAAAGGGTGCTGTTGAGGGCTCAGATTCTTCTGATGACTCCGATTCCGACGACGAGAAGCCCAAGAAGGCCGCACCAACCCCNAAAAAAGCTGCAGCTCCTGCGAAGAAAGACGAATCCTCCTCAGATTCGTCTGACTCTGAAGAGGAGGAGAAGCCCGCTGCTGATGCCGCTGTCACAAAGAAGGCCGACGCCGAGTCTTCATCGTCAGACGACTCGAGCGAAGAGGATGTCGAGATGGGTGATGCGACCAAGAAGGCCACTGCTCCCGCCGCTGCCAACGGTCAGCCACCTTTTTGCTGTTTGGTCTATCTAATGTTAACTTATTCGTTCACAGGCAAGCGTAAAGCCGAGTCTTCTCCCGAAGCCCCTACAAAAAAGACCAAACTCGAAAACGGTGATGCCGCTCCCTCAGAGGAAGCGAAGTCCGTTTTCGTTGGTCAGCTGTCATGGAACGTTGACGATGACTGGCTCCGGTCTGAATTCGAGGCCATTGGCACCATCGAATCTGCCACCGTCCAGAAGGACCGTACATCGGGCAAATCCCGTGGATTTGGATACGTTCATTTCGCTGATGCCGCGAGCGCGAAGAAAGCTGTTGCAGAGATGAACGGGAAGGAGGTCGACACCCGACCCATCAAGGTCGATTTCTCGACTCCCCCCAACAGAGACAACATGAGGGAAAAGAGGGCCAAGACCTTCGGAGACACCGTCTCACCCCCCAGCACCACCTTGTTCGTCGGTAACTTGAGCTTCAGCGCGAACGAGGATTTGGTCTGGGAGACGTTCTCCGAGTACGGAAGCGTCAAGAACGTGAGGCTGCCGACGGATAGAGAGACTGGCAGGCCTAAGGGCTTCGGATATGTTGAGTTCGAGGACTTGGACAGTGCACAGAAAGCGTTCGAGGCTGTCAAAGGCAAGGAGATCGGTGGTCGGGAAATCAGGTTGGACTACTCTCAGCCGAGAGACTCAAACGGCGGAGGTGACCGCGGTGGGTTTGGTGGCGGACGCGGTGGTGGCCGTGGCGGCGGTCGTGGTGGGTTCGGGGGACGTGGCGGAGGCGAC
>LBLO01000367.1:0-28909 GCA_004354395.1 Chondrostereum purpureum | reverse complement strand
GGATTAGGCGCTGCTGGTAATGTTGCTTTGTTGAACAGCATGAGCAATGTATAACACCCGTTCTTCTCAGTTTAATATTCAACTTCTGTTTTCCGTTTATTTATCCCTTGATGCCTTGTCAGATACCCTGTGTATCTCTTCTGTGTACTATCTTATGTCGGTCTGTGTTCTTTGCCTCTTCTAGTACTGCCACGATGTTTTCACCTTTGTATGCATAGTCTATGTCCTGTACTTCGTTTGCCAATGATAATTCAGCGCCCCTCACTAAATTTGAGCCCTTTGATATGCGGCATGGTGCNATGATAGATGTCCGGTGGTCAAGTGCACATTCATAAAGTGAAACAATTGGAGTGCCGGAGACGCAGAAGTCTTGCTGATTTCTATGCGCACTGGGNTCCATTATCGGTATGCCTCGGTCCTTGCGCACTGCCACTAGTTCTGCGACGGCTTCTTACTTTTGTTCATCCTGCTCAAGAGTGCGACCCTTTGTGTTTCTGCTGATCTCGTGGGATACTTACCTGTCTTTGCATTATTCAGATCTTCCCAGGTCTATTGTCGTCTACCTACCCAAAAANGTCTCTTAGCAAGTAAGTCCCTTCGCTTGTATTAACCCCTATTCGTTACTTACTCTTTCGTCGACAGTGTCGTCCATCGACACCGACACTCTCAACGTCGATAAGGAGTTTATCGCCTCCTGCTTAAGTATCAAGCCAGCAGAGAAACTGCCCACACCCGTCTCCCACAAGGTCGGGGATGATGTGCGGCTCACTGACAAGTACCCCAATGCGTACAGCGACTTTTATCCCAGCGGTACTCCCTGTATCTTCAAGTCTGGCCCTGACTGGCCCGTCCGCAAGGGCTCTCAGGAGCAGGGCATCGAGCGTGAGGCGCGTCCGGTATATGGTCACGACATTGGGCGCACTTGGCTCGCTATCGGGGAGAGAATCTACCAAACGCTGGAACTTATGAACTTGGAGTGGACGTCCATCACCCCGCTCGCCTATGCGAACGCCGGGGAGGCGGAGCCTTTCTGCTCTCTGATGCTCTCCATCGGTGTGAAGCCCCACTCCCTACTCTTCGACGCCGCTGTTGCCGCTGCCGCTGCCGTCAAGAAGATCCTCGCCGGGGCTGGCTTCCCCGAGATCGAGGTGGCCTTTGTGGAGTCTGTGGTCACTCGTTCCGGCGCTGCCGGCCCCAAGCTGCTCTCGTTTGACCCCCTGCTCGACGAAGTCCCCAACCTGCGAAAGCCGTTCACCGCCACTCTCGGCCTCTCCATCGCACCCCTCAGATACCCCCACTTCGAGGGCGCAGGCGCTCTCTTCTTCCGTCTTAGCAAAGAAGACAACCGCACCGCCCTCCTTACCTGTGCCCACGTTGCCCGTCCCCCTCCTGTCTACCCCAACACCGGCATGACGCGCAGGAACACAAGCCAGCCCCGCGAGGAGGTTGTGGCGCTCGGTAGCATGGGCTACAGCAACGCCGTCGGGGCCATGATGACCACCATCCGCGACCTTGTACTCTCCATCCAAGTCTGGGAAGACACCCTTGCCAGGCTAGGGGTTCATGTCCAGGGAGAGCCCACCAATGTCACCGACAAGCGCCAGGAGTATGTCAACTTGGTGGTCAAGGCGAAGAAGGATATTAAGCAGGTCGACATGTTCCATGGCAAGATAACTAAGTTCCGCGCCACCCTTGGCCAGCGTGTCATTGGTTTTGTGTTGCATTCCGAGAAGATTGAGGTCTCATCCGGTCCTCACGGTTTCACCAAAGACTGGGCCCTCATTGAGCTGTACGACGAGAAAATTGACTGGCCTAGTTTTAAAGGAAACAAGGTCTACGTCGGTACGTCCTTTTCCCTATTTTTCTATCCATCTCTCGTCATCYTGTTCAGGTTAACCTGACTATTACTTTCTTTCCCCTGCAGSCGGGAACCTCTCGATTGCTGAATTTGGCACTATAATGTTCCCTCAGCCCTCCGACCAAGCAAACTACCAGTACCCCCAGGACGGTCTCCTCCAGGCCCAGGGCGTCGTCCCCGCCAACGAGATCAGCAACCCCCAGCACCTCGACGCCCACAATCAGCCGTGCCTACTTGTGGTAAAGAATGGTTTAACGACAGGGACCACCGTCGGTCGCGTCAACGGTCTCGAGTCCTTTACCCGCACCTATGAAAAGCACGGCATGAAGACATGTAGAACCTCCGTCGAGATCGCCGTCTTGCCCTATGATAAGACGCACGGGAAGTTTTCCGATTGTGGCGACTCTGGGTCTGTCGTCCTCTCCAGGGATGGTCGTATCGTCGGAATCATTACTGGCGGCGGAGGCCCTGCTAACGAGACTGAAATCACGTACATCACCCCGTATTGGTGGCTTGAGAAGGAGATCGAGGCCAAGTACCCTGGCTGCTTCCTCTACCAGGTCGTCAAGTAGGTCCCCGATTCCAGTTTACTGGAAGGAGGGTCTTTTCAACCTCGAACAAAGTCTTGCATTTGGGGCTGGGCATTAGTGCAACAGTCAAGAACTATGCCTCAAATTCTATGAATGTGGTGGATAAATTCACTACACAGTCTGGTTGGTGTATATTGGGATTTGTGCTGCCGAAGCCGAGAGGAGCTGGCAGGGTGACGATAGGCGTAGGCAGCYKTATACCTTGCRAGATAACTAYGACAAARTTTGAAGTCCTTCTKMTTGAATAAACAGTGGCCCCATCTTGTTGAGGAGCCGGGGACAAGGGCGCCAGGGATCTTTGGCACATCGCGAGGSCCCAAAGGCCAACATGCACTTACAGCGCGGGACTGTTGGCCCAGGTATGGAAACTCGAAAGACACAGATGAGAGATTTGTGATCGATGAACATTCAACAAGATCTTTGCACTGGTGGAAGAGACAATGCGGGGTTTTGAAAGTTGACGCCACAAGATGGTTCTTTCTCCACAGAGGGTGTGAGTGGAATGAGATAGGAAGATGTGCTGTTGCGGAAACAATTAAGATTGAAGACCTAGAATGGAGATGAGTGGGGTAGACAGAAACAGAAGGTCTGATTYGTGTTGTGCTCCTGAAACTGCGATGTGAAAGGAGATCGCGCTGCCGTGCCACATTCACCTAAACGAAATTTCGTACGAATATGACTTGGACTGAATGTTTTGCACCTGGCGGTAAAACAGTATAGGTGCTGGGAGTGTCATTACATCCGTTTCCGCACTAGAACAGCTCATTCTTCCTGTTCGCGTGAAGATAGGAAATTTATGAAAAGATGAACGGTGTGATCACGGTAAGTAATCGGACACACAGAGGCAGATCGTGCATCACAACGTGCAGGTTAGCATATTGTCAGCGATAAAAATGCTGATATTATGCCAATCGCTAGCAAAATTTTAATAGTACCTTTTTTATTGGCGCAATGTCAGCGTATTGACAGTGCCAATACGCTTTCTTGCACCGTGTGCATGCGCATAGATATGAAGAGCCGTTATGGCATCCCGACGATGTGAATCATCAGATGATAGGAGTCAACAATTGAAATTCTATCAGGTCTTGCAGAGTCAAAGAGGAAACTCAGACGAATATGGCCGTGAATGGTTCGGGACGGAGTCATGGATAGAGGTGCAAATTAAACTCCAAAATGGGAAGGAATATCGATGTCATGGTTTCGAATCACCATGATACCGATAGATGGATAGCAGTATGAACACATTGAAGTCGCTGATACGTGGTGATGGAGATGTATTATTGTCAGAAGGTTTCCAAGCTAACGGGGTAAGAAAGAGAGCTGAAATATCAGGCGGAATGAGACGCCACACCCTTTCAGAGATGAATTCGGAAGCATTTGAGGGGTGAAACAAGCAAGAGAGGCGCACTGGACCTACAGTGACCCATAGCAGGTAAGTTAGACGCGCAAGAATTCCCACGACAGTTACGTTAACGCCTTAACAGGGGTGAGGCGTTAAAGTTAGTCTTTCTGAGTACCTCCATGTGTATTCAAAAGACCCATTAATTTACTGAATCGTCCTGAGACAAAGGATCTCATCTATTGAGCCTTGGTGACGGGACCATTCAAGGACCTGTGGACAAACACCCCTTTTGGAGCAGATCTGGGATTAAAACGGCCTTTTTCTTCATATTTCGCCACAAAAGGGGATTATTACATACGACGATCTCCCCGTGCCTTGGCCAACCGGACCGGAGTCGTCTCTCTTTGTTATACCGTCACCTTCTCCTTCTTATGGGCCCGCTATAAAAGGAGGACTGATTTGACCTTTCTGACGCTTTCCCCCCCTTTTCCGGCGGATTCTGAACGAATTCCTCTCACGAGTATTCGACCTTTCTTCAATTTCTGTATTCAATTGTGCTTGTTGTCGTTGCTCTATTCTCTGCTTTTTCTTTCTATTCCTCTTTTGCGCTTTGGCTTCATTTATCCGTTGCAGGAATCCTATCTTTGCCCTAACCACAACACTCGCAGAGTAATCTGTTTCTTTCCACCACTCTCATCAATGTCATCCACCAACGCTAGCTTCGAATATCCGTCAGGGATTTCATTGCTTCACCCCACCGGGGAGCTAGGGCGGCGCCAGTCAATACCTAACGACCGCCACTCAACACTCCCTTCTTCACACACAAACACCCAACCAACCCAACGTCGTGGAGTGGGGTCACTGGGCGCAGTCATGGACTGGAGCATCCCCAATTCTGAGTCAGCCGTTGAAAACACTGCCAGCCGTATAAATAACGGGCAAAACGGGATTCAACGCATGCCCTCTTCTTTCCCTCCCCACGATCACCCACCATATACCTTTGCGATAGAGTCGCACGCTCCAAACCCTTCCTGGTCTTCAGAGATCATCAAGACTCGTTCAACCCTTTGGTGGGGTGAACTCGAGCCTTGGATGGACGAGGAATATGTCAAACAAGTCTGTATACTTATGGGTTGGAATCCTCTCAGTATCAAAGTCCCTCGTCCTCCTCCCGACCCTACCACTGGTCGGCAGGTGAACAACCCAGGATACTGCTTCCTCACGTTCCCGTCGCCTGCTTGGGCGACTTCTGTCCTCTCGCGGGTCTCATCGAAGTCGTCACCACTGATGATGCCAAACTCTTCTAAACCGTTTGTGATGAACTGGGCGTCTTCGGATCCCGAAGACCCTCTAGTAGCGCCACCAAGCAGGACCACAAACCAGTCGCAGCACTCCAAAGAGTACAGCATCTTCGTGGGCGACCTTGCGCCGGAAACATCGAACTCGGACCTCGTAGCAGTCTTTCGCAATCCAGTTCTTGGGTTGAGAAATGATCGGGCGCCCAAGTTCATACGCCCTTTCCTTAGTTGTAGGAGTGCTAAGATTATGCTAGATCCTGCTACAGGCGTTTCGAGGGGTTATGGGTTTGTCAGGTAAGCTCTTTTTGCCATTTGTCTCCGCTTGTACGTTTAAAACTCCGTCTGCAGGTTCGCTGATGAGGCCGATCAGCAGCGTGCTCTGATTGAAATGCATGGTCTCTACTGTTTGTCTCGACCTAGTACGCATCCTCAGTCCGTGACCTTTTATACTTGCTCACCTTATTGTCACCAGTGCGAATCTCTGCTGCTACCGCAAAGAATAATTCCCAACATGCCGTCAACAGTTTCAATATCCCTCAATCCCCATTCGGTGTCCCTGCTCCCGGACATGCAGTCCCATTTGCCATTCCTGCAGCATCTACTGCCTCGGATCTTAACCAGATGGTCTCTGTATCTAACTCTGCCTCCTCACTCAGCAGTACGTCTTCAGGGCCCAACACATCCATGACAAGTGGCGCAACTATGATCAGCTTGTCGTCGGCATTGAATACCCCGCCACGACTGGCAGAATACAAGAGCAACTCATCTAATCTGTTGCTCGATCAAATGCCCTCACAAGTTTCGGGTGGAGGTACGATAAAACCCTTTGTATCGTCATCCGCCGTGCCATTTTCGCAGCCTCAGCTTGCCTACATGGCCTCTGAAGAGTCGTGGAACCACCAGGCCCATGCGAGAGCAATCCTAGGGAACCTAATAGGCCCCAATGGAGAACAACTTACGTCCACGGATCCATATAACACCACTGTGTTTGTTGGTGGCCTGAGCCCATTGATTTCCGAGGATACCTTGAGGACCTTCTTCGCGCCGTTTGGGGACATCCACTATGTGAGTTGTTCCGCTATCTTTTGCTCCATCATGAGATTGATCGTGTGGCTGTTTCATTAGGTCAAGGTTCCAGCCGGGAAGCACTGTGGTTTCGTACAGTTCGTCAGGAAATTGGATGCAGAACGTGCGATCGAAAAGATGCAAGGATTTCCTATCGGCGGCAGCAGGATACGACTCAGTTGGGGACGAAGCCAATGTATGTTCATGCAATTCTCCAAATTTCTCGAATCTCACCAGGNCTGAACTCACCAGACAAAGCAGCACAAGCCGCCGCGCAAGCTGCTTCTCAACAACAGCCGCAGGCTCCTGCTCCTGCACCACTGTTCGACGTGAACAGCCTCAATGCACTTACTAAGGAGCAGGCCATTGAAATGCTCCAGAAGATTGCCACTCAGGGGTATCTCGATCCTAGTGTAACTTCGTCCGCATCTACGCGTTTATCGCCTCCTCAACAACAGCAACAACCAAATATTTTTGCGCCAGGTGGGATGTTTGAGGATGGGACGCTCCGTGCGGCATTGCTGACCTCTCCTGAAGACGTTCATGCGTTCGAATTCTATCCCCCATTAGATTTCTCCCCCAAGACCAAGGATGCTGTAGAAACGGCGTCGTTCTCGCCATTCTCAACAGAATTCGTGAACAATGGTGAAGAACTTCCGTATCCCTCGAAGACATACACCCCGGGATTCCTCTCTGATGACACCTCGTCAACCGAAGGGAGTAGGAGAAATTACTCACCTTCAAAGCTGCGCAATGGAAATGCTTCGCCACCCGCTCCTATATCGAGGCCATCCTCAGGACACAACCATGCACTCGCAGGTGTGAATCTGGGCGACAGAGTATGGAAGTCTCCTACACCAAGCTCGGAAAGCAGCGGAGCATCCGTCTAATTCCAACGCTCAACGTCTCCATAAAGGAGACTAATCTAAATATGTATTTTTTCTTCGTTTTTTGTCGTCGCAATGTTGTTTTTTGTTTCGTTTGTTCTCACTATCTTTGTTCCATCGCATTTGACACTCACATTCAGGACGATTGGCATCATTGTAAAGTGTTTGTCTGTTACCTTATTAACCCTCGTTCCCTCGTTTCCGTGTGCTACATCGTTCTCCTTGTTGCTTGATCTGTTTCCTATCTATATTTTCATTTGTATATGCTCATGCTCAGTAGTTATTCTGTTCAGCATTGTTCGTTCAGTTGTTTTTCTGATTGTTTGTCTTTGCCACGTAGTTTGATAGCTTTGTCCATTCCCACCACGTCTCGATATGAAATACGCACATATGCATTTGGATTCTTTTATTATTCACACTTGGGGGTGAACACAACATTGTGACACTAAACGAGTAACACTTAAAACGGCACAGCAACTACGTGGTAATAACCCAAAGGAAATTCATTTGTCCCTGACGATCCAAACCCTATTTTATAGCGACATGCCATGTGTGCGGGGGCTGATCTTGCACTGGAATGGTTTGGGATGTCTGAAGAAGAAAAGAAGCCGAGTTCACGTTTATTTTCTTCGAGACATGAGGACAGAGAACACTGACCTTGTCACGCCCGACGTCCATGAAATCTCAGGCTCAATTGGTTTGCCATCTTTGTCGCTTGCTTTAGCTATGTCGAACACTGAGAGAATAGTACAGATATTCAGGAATAACGAGACCTCCGCGAAATGAGCACCTAGATCATCAAGGCAGGGTTAGTTGATCTTAGGAGCATCGCGGGTGTATAATATGAAAGGGTACCAGGACAAATTCTTCGGCCAAACCCAAAGACAAATTTGAACGGGTTAGGCTCGGGGTTGTCCCCCAGATGTCGTTCTGGATTGAAGCGGAAGGGGTCTGGATAGAGCTCAGGATCGTGGACTATAGCCCTACAGTAGTTGTGAGTGATTGGTCTAAATATATGAGTAGTGCAGGGATTTACCAGATGTTTGGAATGATAGTCGTCCCTTTAGGGATTCTGAAACCTTCGTAGATATCGTCTTCCATTGCACGATGCCTGAGAGCTGGTGAACAGTCCTGCGTCAGTTCAGTGTTCATTGCAGAAAGAGGATGGATAATTACATAGAGGAACAACAGGCGCCCAACGTATGATCTCTTTGATCAACGCCGTGATATAGGNCATATACTCTCGATCCTCTACCGTTGGCAATCGGTCTCTGCCTATTACCTGATCAATTTCTCGTTGCGCCTTGACCTGTGCATCAGGATTCAAGGCCATGAGCAGAACCATGGATATCATAGCGGAAACGGTCTATTCAGTTGTAAGTACATGTAAACAATTGAGTGCCAATGGAGACTGACCGTATCGGCGCCACCGACGTATAGCGCCGCGCTGCACCACTTGATTGTTTCTTCATCGGGTTCACTTCCATCCTCAGGTGCGAGAAGTCGAGAAGTAAAGGATTCCACATGATTTCCGCGCTCCTGAGAAGACACGTTTGATACCACGTCCTACTGCGGAAGCAACTGAGCTTACAATGTTCTGTTTCGCCCATTGAAAGGGCGCCTCTTCGGAGTGCAAGGACCGGAGCTCTCTCCCCGTTTTATACCAATCCGTGAACGGAAACCATTCTGGAAGTAAGCGAACTGCTGGCTGTTAGTACAACTTACCCATAGAGGAACACAACACTCACAGATGGGTATAATGTCTGGTAGGAACGGTGTGGTCATTTTGGGAGCCAGCACAAAGAACTCTTGCTCCATGACCTGTATCAACGGGTCGTCGACAGATTTTACCTCGTATCCGTAAGAGACCTTGAGAATCAACCCTATTGCGTTCCTGTAGTGCGGTGCTCGCTCAGGATAACTATACTCAACTTCCCACTAACCCAAACGTTTATTCACCTTCGAATGTGGGCGATGAAATCATCTGGGGTGTCCCTCAGGCCTTGAATAAGAATTCCAAGTTGCTCCTCTTGAATTGGCTTGTAGCTCTGGGTGGCACGAGGACTGAGGCCGGTATGGATAAGCTTTCGGTACGTTCTGAAGTTTGGATCATCATGGGCAATGCGGAACATTGCCTTCTTTCTCCCACCCAGGTCACCAATGACCCAAGAGATAGGCCGGTCTGAGTACATATGAGAGCGATGCTCGAGAAGTTCTGTGACTGCTTTTGCGCTGCTCAACACGTAGATATAGTCGGTGAAAATTCTGAGTTGATATATCGGGCCTGCTCATTATTAGCTGCATCCCGAGCAACACAACTTGATGATCTCGAACCGTATATTTGTGCCCATTCTGTGAACTTCAACCATGATTGGTCGGTGGGGTGATCCGCAAAGTTTCCTGACCAGAAAGAGCGTCGTGGAGGACCAGGAGGTAGCGCACCTCTCCTTGATGACGCTTGTTTGAGGAGGACTATCACAGTCCCAACTCCTATGAGCAGTAAGCCAACATAGGGTTTCCAGTCGGAAGACATGGTGGTGAACGATAAACTGCTACGAAGGCGGGGACCTGGCCATTTGAAGCGAAATGGAACCCTCAGTAAGGACCTGGACAAGAACCGTCGTCGGATAGAAATGCACAGTGATCCGGTCGGGGGTGATAAATCAGGGCACTCAGGACACAATACAAAAGTTCAGAGTAATTTACAAGGTAGTGCTGAGTGAACCTTAGTATGGTCGGAACCGCCTGGATGCCTTCAATTTCTCTATTTTCTCTTTGTCGTGCTCCCATCTCTTCTTGAGCTCGATTAGATCTGTGTATTGACGAATGAGAAGGATGGCATGAAGAGTACGGTTCTTTCTTACGATTCCGTTGTTTTTCTGCCTTTTGGAAGGCGTAAAAGCCCGATTTCTCTTTCTTTTCCTTCTTCTTCACACGACCGCTTGCTACACCCGTCTCCTGGAAAGACTTTGTAGCCACTCCAACACCCCCGCCGAGTGTTTGACCATATGCTCCGCCTCTCGTCACCAACGTAAAGCCATCTTCATCTACGATGGCCTCGCCCCTGCGGAACTGCGATTTTTGTTTCGTCTTGGCTAGGGCGTACTCGTATACTTCCATTGAAGAATCAGCATATTCCCGGATTGCGTCTAATGGTGGACGAAGAGAGTGATAGAGTGAGGTATAATGTGAGAGTCCTGATGGTACATCTGACGATACTGGCCATGACCGAGGTTTTGTCGGTGGAATTAGACTTCGCTCGAGTGACGAAGAATCAAGGAAAACAATGTGTGCAGATCGACCAGAAGGTCTCAAAGTTCTGCGAGATTGTTCGGGTAATGGAATTAGCTTTGGAGGGGGATTGTCCTTTGCTAATTTCCGTCGTTTTCTAGGCTGCTCCTGGTCTTGCTCTTCTACATCCATTCCTGCCTCTTCTTCCTCTTCCCCTTCACTTTCGTCTTCATCCTGCAAGTCTTCTAACCGATCGACATCGAAAACTACTCTTTCCACTGTCCCAGCCGATTTGAAAAATAAAGTTAGTTCGCGCTCGGTCGCATCCGGTGGTATATTGACCAAAAATAAAGTGCGACCGGCAGGCCATGTATCTTTTCCTTTTCGAGATCCAGTGTGAGACCGCGCGTAGAGATAATGAACAGATGAGGAAGAATATTTTGTAGGCAGGACCGAGAATCCGCTAACCGTTGTCGGCGTACTCATGGTGGTACGGAAGAAAACTTGCGTTCGCCACAACGTCACGCATATGTCACGACCAATATTGTAACGATGTGGCTATGAACATTCTCTGTAAGGACCCACCATCATTGCTCCAATGGTATTTTCTAACAGAAAGGTCTCAAAGACTCTGAAGTATTCGGAAATCTCTGGATGGCGGCAAGACAATCCAGCTATACTGACCGGATATCGGCCAGAAGTCGGTAGCTGGATAGGGTGTCTACACAGTGTCGCCTCATGGCATAATGAGACGGGTGAGTTCGACACGAACGAGCAAAGTCTCCCAAGTAGATTTATATAACTGTGGCAGTAAACATATGGTCTCATCTAATAGGAGCATTTGCAATTTTGGGGGTATTGTTTATGGTTCCCACCTTGCAGAACCGTTGGGAGGCTAGGCTGCAGGAGGGGCAGTTTGAGATCCTTCCTTCCTTTTGGACTGAAATCCTTCTCATATATCCACTCCCTCACTCTCTACAGCCAAGCTTCACTTGGATTGACACTGCTCTTCTGTCGCTCTTCCTACTTGGTAGCATTGTTTGTTTCTTATGTTCTTCAACTTTCCATACTTCTTTATGTCATTCTGAGAAGGGAAGAGGACAAATTCTCGATCCTGCTGATGTCCTATTTACTTATCCAATTATTATATAGGTTGTTCGTTTGATGAATCGTGTTGATTATATCGGTGAGGGTTGCGCTTGTATTGTCTTTTGCACTCATCTTAATCGCATTATTAGGAATACTGGTACTGGGAACAGTTAACTTTTTCCCGACATTTCATTATACCTTCTTCTGTGATCCCCATCTTCGGAATATCTACATCACGTTGATGATAACATCTGGGTCTAGTATGTGCATTTTTCACTTGGTTGCACCCTCCTAGCAATTCACCCATTTGCAGCTGGTATCTACTTGGTTTGCGTACCCACGTACGCTTCCCCGGCAAACCGTCGCATGAGAACGTATACTTTCTTTACCCTAGGATTCGTCGCTGTGTTCCCGTTCATCCATGCTATATGTAAATACGGCGTGGGTGCTTCTTGTGGTGGCTTCCTTGATAGATTGATTGGACGATTCTGATAAAATTTAGTGGCGTCAAGCATCAAGTTCATTTTCAGCAAAATGGATTCTTATTGAGGTCATTGCGTATATCGGCGGTGCACTCTTGTAGTATGTTTCTCGTCATTTCACCCCTTTTACTTATTTCTCTGATAATGGAAAAGTGCTGAACGATGCCCTGAGTACCTCTGGCCAGGCCACTGCGATATCATTGTGAGTAATCCCATTCTTAACAGCACTAATAGGAATAGACGGTGATGAAAACCAGGGATCTTCACATCAGATATTTCATCTCTGCAGTTTGATTGCAGTATTAGCACATCACAACGCTGTGAAGGAAGGATTCCTATATTGGCATTGGGAAAGAGCGGGGAATTGTGGCATTGCTTAGAAACAGTACCCTTTCATAGTAACTAGCACATCATAGTATCAAGCATCCATTAGCGCTCCGTCTAGCAGTGCTATCCAGATGTAGGGGTAAGAACGTTTGAATTATACTATGTCCTCTGCAGTGCTCACGATGACTTTTAGTATGTGGAATTTGAAGACATCGCACCAGGGCGAAACCCTGGCCCTCAACTAATGAGCGAAACTCACCGGTAGCAAATTCTTGGTCCAGTTTAAACCTCGAGGTTGAAAGGCTTTGGATGCGCTAGTGGACGCCAAGCGACGTCTTGTTTTATCTTGTTCAATACATGGCCATCATCTAGCAATGGCTCCCCGTTGTTAACACCAAATGCACGGATAGACACGAGCCTATATGGATGCTGTAAGTCACTTCGTAAAACACCAGCCTCTGATGACCGGAGATGATGCTTGAAGGCGGCGGAAAGAAACTCGTCACAAATATTATATCTTACGCGGCGGGGCTACAAAATCAATCTCAGCAGAAGGTTTCCGTCTCGACGTACTAGTCACTGTACAACTGTAGGGTGATGACGTCTGGAATACATATAGTCTACTTGGACGACCTTCCCCTTCAACATGCAAGGCTGCTGCTCCGAGAAATACTCAACAAAGCATTTGGCATCACGTTCCCAGTTTTTGAACCATACAAAAGCGAAGGAAGGTTGCGCTGCTCGTCCTAACCCACAAATATTCTCAGATTAGGGAACAGGTGAATAAAGTTGACTTACGGTAAAACATTCTTTTAACTGGGCCCCAACGCCGGAGATACGACTCGAGTTCGATTCTTGTGAGAGTCACCGGGAGGTTATTAAGGTGCACTCCGTTGCTGGGCTGATGACAGGGAGGTTGCCATTTCCCATGGCCTTTGCTCGTATCAGCATACTCCAATTTACATTCTGGCCATTTTTTTGCAAGTATCTTTGTCGCGCGCATTGCTGCAGAGATACTACGGAGTACGATCATCCCCGAAACTCTTGTGGGTCTTGCTGTGAGAGAAGGGGAGAATTAGGATGATAATAAATGCCACTGAGAACCGACTGACGAGTGTTCAGGTGCATTGACACGAAATCTTTCCCAAGCATAGTCCTCAGTTCTTGATAATAATCCACGTTGGAGACGTCATCGACGGAAAAGTAAAGGTACTTTGAAGGGGTCCGAAGACAATGAGCAAAATAATCCACCCCGACTAATTGGTGGTCGATGCAAAATGGGGTTTCGGAAGAAAAAGAGGAAACAAAACGCATTGCTTCCTGAAGAGTCGCAAACGTAACGTGAGCAGAGAACCTAACTCCGTTCAACCTCGACACAACTAAGAAAAATCAGATGATTGGACGATTCTGGATGCCAACGCCGGAGAAACCTACCTGTACGCAGTGATTGAACAGAGCCCCATTTCTCTAAGCATTCCTTCAAATGATCTTCCCTGTAACCCAGAGGAATGCCCGTCAGGTGGACCGTGCGGGACGGTGGACATCTTGGAGGAACATATGAAATTACTGCCCCACTCCGACGAAGTAGACGAGCAGAAATTTCTTTTCCATGAAGATATATTGGATACTTTTCTGCAGATTTTAGAAAGGCTTTCATTAACCAAATGTCCGTGAATAGGACGGTAGCACAGCCCGTGGTCACAGTGGCTGGAACAACAAAAAAAAACTATCAACAAAAAGTGCTTTAAATTAAACGAGTGCGCTCACGCATATTCCTAATGCGAATCCTTCCAAACGGCTTTAACAGTTGACGCAAGTCCTCTTCCGTCGTCTGGGGTGCTAGATTGTATAGGCGCACGCTCTCTTCAAACGGGGACAGAGGTTTAACGCAATGGTCAACAATAAGCCCCGACTCGCCTATCCATACTCCACCCTCCCGAGCAGCACAAAGAACAGCGTCTACCTCGTCTTTGCATGTGAACTGCACAAAGGCATGCGCCGGTTGAAATAGCCTGTTCTGTGATCGCCCTATGGTTTACGTTGGTCACGTCCCCTCTGTGTGGAAAAGATGGGACGTACGTAGGTCAATATGCATAACATTCCCATACGCGCTCATATCATACCCTAGTTCATCTTCACTGATTGTCCGAGGTAAATTGCCCACAAATACCACATGCTCGTCATCTGTACACTCTCCATTCAGTGGAGAGTACGAAACGGCTTTGTTCTTCGGAGGTGTCGAAGGTCTTATTGAGTATTCAAACGAGACTCTACGGCTGATCCCTGGGGTTTTGCGGAATATTGGGGCAGGAAGGAATGTTCGACGTGTGGAAGCCCACAACAGACCAAAGGTCACTAGAACCGCCAAGTTAGAACGGCATCTTCAAGCACTGGTGAAAGATATAATCACTGTGGCGTTTAAGATATATAGATCCTCAAATGTTGCTAAATGAGCTTGACAATGATAGCAAGCATCCAGAGTCCAAACCGGAGGTAGGAAACATGGACGTGAATAGGAAGGAGTATTTTACCTCGGGTTCATGAGAAGGTTGACACGGTGCTTTACAGTCTTTAGTGCATAGTATATGACCCTCAATTTGGGAGCAGTACAAGTACCGATATCTACTCTTTTTTNCTATCCTCTAACTCATTCACTTTGGATGGCCCACTAAAACTAAACAGTAGACTGCCAAAGAAAACCATCGCCGCACCCACACCAAGCTGAAGATTCCACCCAGTCCCAAACCACCAGACGCTGAAGCACAGACTTATTGCCTTACGTGTGGTCAACACGAGGTTCGTAGATACAGAAGACACTTGCTATAAGGAAAGAGTCGGTTCAGCTACACAGTACAGAACGAAAGTAAGACGTACGGAAGACAGTCTGTTAACGCCCGAGACGCAAACTAGCTGAGATAAGAGATTTCCCGCGAGAATCATCCATGACTTTTGCCATGACGCCGATTGGGAGAGGCTCGATAGCCCTTGCTTGACATCTGGGACGAGGAAGAGGAATATGGGAAGAGACAGAATATGCTAGTTAAGGTTCAGCACTTCGGGATCCAAATTAGAATTATGGAGTAGCTTACCGTGTAAAACACAGCCTCCTTCCAACAAGGCCCATACTTCTTATAAGTCTGTTCTTGAAGAATACCAAGTATCCCTGTGAGGAAAAGAGCTGCACAGATCATAACGATTCCTATCATATATTTGAACGCGTCATCTGAAGATGCTGTTTCTGCCTTGCTTGAACCAGGTTTAGATAAAGTCGCCAAAACAACACCAGCTGAGACGAGGGCGACTGAAGCCTGTTACACGACGGGTAAGCTACAGTGACGGCTATGGTGACGCATTCGTACCACTTGTTTGAAAGTATAACGTCTGCCTAAAATTGCGTAGCCTAAGACCATAGACACCGCGAGACCTGATTAACCTAAACAGATGAGTATACGCGAGAAGAAGGCATAAGGTATAGACGCACCGGCAGAACGAAACACGATTAGAACCGTCAGTGGTACCTTATAGGCGAAAGCCCAATTGTTGAGAAGCGATCCTGTAATCAATACAAGGACCTGGATAATCCATCTCTGAATGGGAGCCTGTCGTGGTTTGAGCTGAGGTAGGGGTGTAAAGGTCAGGAAGGATGGCAGGGATTGGATCGTGATGAATAGCACTTGGGAGAATGTAAGTGCAGATCCTACGCGCACTTTTAATGAGAAGTTTTATGAATCATCATGCTAAAGATGCTAACCAATGCGGGGATTCATCATGAGCAACTCTTCGTAGGCCCATACGTTCCTGTGAGATCAAGTTTCATGAAATGTTATTGGGATCTGGAATGGGAGTAACTTACGTGCAACAGCCTCCCAGGACCATAGAGACCATCTAGACCACAACGGAGAATAAGAGCGAGTCTATCGTCACAATACATCTTGTCTTACAGAAGAATAGTCCAGCAGCGCCGTGGCAATAATTCCCTTGGCTACGCCGTTCTCTTTCAAAGGAGTATCTTTTGTTGGGGAAGCTGCAACAGCAAAAGTATCTTCTTTCCGTCTAACAGCCATCGCAGTCTATAAGTTATTTCTATCGGATTCTCATGGAGATAGTGGTGGTTTGCTGGCAGCTTGGGAATCTATGATGACGGAACGGGGTCAAACCCCGCGGAAAAGAAATTTTGATCCGAGGAATGTCAGTTAACGCCACATTTATTCCACAGGGTGTAAGATACAATCCTCCCAGCGAAGGATACGCTGGTAATTCTCCGGATGCTAGAAAAATGTGAATATTCCCAGTGGTTCTGTCAATATTTTGTCTGCCACGTCTTGCGCCTCCTTCACCCAGAGAAGTTCGCATTATCTTCGCATCTCAGAAATTACCATTGCCACAGGGTGCGGGGAAGTGTAAGTTAGTCTAAGTAGCACTGCAAATACGCTGTATTGTAGGATATCGCTAACATTTTATTAGCATACGGGGTATTATCAGCACTTTGTTCGCTGGTAATACCTTACATATAGTGTGTAGAAACACGAGTGATTCACAGATTCAGTCGCAATCATTCTGCTATGAGTCTACAGCCATAAATTGGTTAGAGCTCCCTTCGACGGTTGCGTGATATTACATTCATCACAAAGTGCAGGTTAGCGTACTGTCAGCGATAAAAATGCTGATAGCACGCCAATCGCTAACAGAATGATACTATTAACTTTTTTATAGGCGTAATGTCATCGTATTGGCGCTGCCAATATGCTTTCTTGCACCTTTACAAGGCGCGGGATAGCATATTGTCAACGATAAAAATGCTAATAGTACGCAGATCATTAGCAAAACCCTAATAGTACCTTTTTTATAGGCGTAATGCCAGCATACTGGCGGTTTCTACCTAAGGACAAGGTGAATTGATTCACATACATAGCCTGCAAGATCTCGTACTGTCGCGTCAATACAAAGAAGATACTTTGGAAGCATACGGAGTAATGCCACCATTCCTTTCGTGACAAAAGTGTTGGAAATACAGTTCAGTCCCATTGCATTTCTTCAAATCTTCCACACGATTTAAGTAAATCTAGCCTCGTTGTCATGAAAATTATAGTGGCATTACTTAGAGTACCCTCCAAGTATTAACTATGTACCATCATTACAGTCTA
Organism: Chondrostereum purpureum; assembly: GCA_004354395.1. NCBI lineage: Eukaryota > Fungi > Basidiomycota > Agaricomycetes > Agaricales > Cyphellaceae > Chondrostereum > Chondrostereum purpureum. The sequence goes on along the minus strand of LBLO01000367.1, from coordinate 11,596 downwards.
CGATCTTGCAGGCTGTGTGAAGGTGAAGTAATTTATGTAAATGATGCACTGGTTTTACTGAAAGATAGAAAACATACGCAGAACATCATATTTCCGGGGGGAACGATTCCATTGTCTTTCCTTGAATTTGTATATCGCGTAACAATAGGAGGTTCTGTAGCTTGTGATCGGCTTTGGACTTTTAAGAACTGCTCCTAGTACTAGACAAAATGTATTGGCAATGCAAATACACTGATAGTACACTGATGAAAATGTACTATTAAAGTTCTGCTAGCGATTGAAATACTATTAACATTCTTGTCGTTGACAATATTCTATCCTGCACCTTGTGGTATATACTTAACACAAGGTGCAAGAAAGCGTATTGGCACTGCCAATACGCTGACATTGCGCCAATAAAAAAGGTACTATTAAAATTTTGCTAGCGATTGGCGTAATATCAGCATTTTTATCGCTGACAACTTGCTAACCTGCACGTTGTGATTCTGCACCTCGTGTAAAAGTGAGTCAAACGGATCTATTGTCAACAGGCGGCCATTTATCCAAGATACGGCCCTAAATAGAACAAAGGACAGACATAATTCAACGTAAGAATTCCGTGTGGTGAGACGCGCTCTGACTCGATGTTAACAAGGGAATTGCCAAAACGGGACTGCTAAAGGCCCGACACGGCCACGTGCCGTAGACCTTGTTGTCCCAAAGAGGATTTCCTTTTGATGTCACATCCGTGACATCAACAGTTACTTTTGACCTCCATCACGGTATAAATACGAGTGCGCTCGTTCTCCAAATAGGTGAGTATTTCCACCACCTGTCTATTCGAAATGTCGGGCTCAATACCTCCTGACCGTAGAGTCTCATTCCACCCCTCAGTTTCTGATCACCCTTCAAATCTANGCTCTCCACGCAAATCCAAGCCGCCCGGTACAGAAAAAATACAACCAGAGAACAACGACCTCAAATCTCTACACCACTCTTTAGCAATGGTTAATGATAATCGATTTGTGGGCAGCATGCCCATCTCCCAATTCCTTGACGACTTTGTTCCCAAGCGTGCGGATGCCCGCCCACCAATTCCTGAAGGAAAACAGCACTATTTCCACCATTTCCTTGACAAGATGGTCGAGGATAAGGTTGCCTCCAAGAGACAGAAGAAGCCTGAAGTGCGCAGGGGGAGAAGGGCGAAGGGCAGGTCTCCGTTGAACGACGACTCAGCAGGGTTATCGTCGGATGATGACCATGAAGACGAAGTTATGCCGTCTGTTCCTGTGGATTATTCGTCGAAAAAGTTCCAGCTCGAAAGTCATATGTGTGGGCCATTTGTGAGTTAGAATTTCCGTTTCTCCCGCGAACCAGTATTGACATGTTGAGGGCATAGATTAAGTCCATCGAGTCGTGCCACTTGATGGATAGCATGAGGCTCATGGATACGTCGGCTCATGTTGACCCGAATCATCAANCCGGAAAGACGGGAAAAGCAAGATGCAATGGCTTACACTAAAGCTGACTATGACAAATACTCGCCTGCCATACCTAAGAAAACAGACAAGAAGTGGCGTAATGTAGTAAGTTTAATCTCCCGACAGTATGGTTGGCGACCCGCACTGATAACTTTACAGCCCTCGCAACTGAAACCTCGGAATTTCACAAAACACCCTGCTCATTGCGACCTTGCGAAGCTTTTCGTAGAATTGAAACCCCTCCTCGCACAAGATGCATTCTGGCATGCCAGCCCTGCGGAAGACACCCGTCTTGGTGAGGAGGAGAAAAAAACGGAGAAAAGGAAAAAGAAAGAAGAGAAAGAGGACGACGAAGAAGAGGAAGAAGACGACGACGAAGAGGAAGAAGACGGCGACGAAATGGAAGAAGAAGACGATGAAGAGGAAGAAGACGAGGATGAAGAGGAAGCAGAAGCAGAGGACGAAGAAGAATCCAACGATGACGAGAAGGACCACCAATCTGCGCAACAGCCAGACGCCTTTGTCAAACCTTCAAAGGGGCAGCAGGGCTGCTATAAGGATGTTCTTGGGCAGATTATAGATTATGCGACGGAGATACATGCCGCCCAGCACCTAGTCTTTTCCTTTGCACTCTTGATCACAAAGACTGGCTTCCGTCTCATCAGGTGCGACCGCGATGGTTTCGTTGTCTCTGAGCGCATGGACATAGCCACAGAGGAGGGAGATGCCTTTCTAGCAGAGTTCCTCTGGCGCTTTGATGCCTTGACGCCTGCGCAGAGGGGTGCTGACCCCACCGTCTCCATCGTGGAGGATGCAGCACTTATCAAGCAAGTTCAAGCCAAGCTAGCCCCATGGAAGAATGCATCACGCAGTGGCGTGAAAGTTCAGCAAGCCGCGCAGAACCCCCAGTCTTCTGCTTCGACGTACCTCTCGACTCGGAAGCTAATGACTACCGCAGTGTTTACGCTTGGTATCCTCTTACTGAACCGGACTCGTTTTGTTCGCGTGCTACTCGCACGTATCCTGTCTGGGACAAAACTACCGACGAGATCCTGTTTCTCAAGGATACTTGGCGCCCCACACTTGACGGGATGATGGCTGAGACTGAGATTTTGAAGATACTTAACGACAACAACGTTCCCAACGTCCCTGTGTGTCTCTGCGGCGGAGACCTGCCGGGACAGAAGACTCTCACCCCCAACTATGCCCAAGCTCCCTGGCGCACATCTGCGGAACGTACTGCCACTCAACCCTGGCATAACCGCCATCACAACCGTATGCTCGAAGATCTGGTTCCCCATTCCTTACTTTTCTTCAATAACTCAAAGGAGCTCTTAAGCTTCACATATGACGCCTTTCTCGGTATGTTATTTTTCTGTTGCTTAGCCCCTATATTCTAATCCTATCTGTGAGTAGCGCACAAGGCTGCCTTTGAGGATTGTAAAATCTTGCACCGAGATATCAGCGACGGCAACATCATGATTCGCAAGGAGACCGACAACAAGAACAACGACGTATACAAGGGTACCCTCATCGACTGGGAGATGGCGATCAGAATTCTCCCAGATGGCTCTATGCCTAAACCAAGACAGGTTGTGCGTACGGTGGGTTTCATTCGACTTGCCCGTGTTCGAGTGATCAGTCCTGATGATCTTCTCTAGGGTACCTGGCAATTTATGTCCCAGGCCATATTGAGGAATGCATCAAAAGGCCATACCATCCAGGATGACATGGAATCCTTCTTTTGGGTGATTCTATTTGTCGGGCTTCGCTACCTTCGACATAACCACCCGCTCAACATGCTTCCCAAATCTCTGCGCAAACTCTTTGAAGAATACGATAGTGACACTCAAACCGGTGGGCTGGCAAAGTACCTTTACATTAGGGCCACAGATCCNTTCGGGGACGATTTTGCGTTCCTTTCTGATCCTCTTACTCGCTGGATCAACAATGTGCGTGATGCTGCTAACGAATGGGATGGGCACACCTTGCGTCTGTCACGTGCACTGGCTGCTAACAACAAGCTCCCTGTTAATGAACACCGGGATATACCAAGTGATGTAGGATTGATGCTTCGAGACCATGCAAGCCTGCAAAGCCAGTGGCTGGCGCAGTTGGGATCCAGTGACTATCCTGCTGACGACAAGAAGGTCCCTGACCAGTGCAAGAATATAGGGATCAAACGTGCCCGCCAAGAGCCAAAGAAGGGCAAGGAGGAGAAGCCCAAGAAGAGGTCGAAGACAAAGTAGAGGAACTGGTTGGTGGGGACAAAATAATATAGTTATCATGGGTTCATGAATCACGAATTCTAGTCCTGTTATTTATGCATCTGCTGTTTTGTTTTATTATTTTGGTTTATGTAAATCCTTACCGCAGTTATGGTAAGTTTATCTGTCCTCCTCCTCCTCCTGCGCCTCATTACGAGGTGCGGTCGGGGATTTTGAAGTTTTGGTGGAGATAGGCTTGGAGGTCGAGGTGTTGTTGGCAGTCTGGGCTCCTTGTAGAGAACATGGACACCCCAGCACTTCGCCTCGCAGCGAGGAGCACGGCGCTTGAAGGTGCGTTGTCTCCTACTATTGAATGACAGGTCCTCTAGTCGGTACAAACTAGGTAATAAGGGTAAATAGAGGGTCCGCAATAGACAAGCCAAGTAGCAAGTTTTACAATACGATTTCGGGGCAGAACCGACGCATTTGTGTAATAATAAGAGTATTCTTTCTCATGGAACCTCGCCCCGTGGAAATAATGTTATTGGTGGATATGAAAATGGGAGGTGAAGACAAAGCTCTCCCCTTGGTAAGCTAACGCTCATAAAACCTCACTGGAATGGGTTTTATATGACTTCCCGAAACGGGCTCATGTCAACTAGGAAAGTTACCGGAATGATAAAACCCTCACCTAGTAATCCCAGGTGTAAATTCTACCTTCGGCGTAGGATGATCGTCCGGGAGGAGGATGGTGAATTTATGGAGAACATTTGACATCGTAAGAAGTAGGGACGTCTCTCCAAATTGGAGCCCTAGCGAAATTATTCAGAGGCCGTGTGTGGGTCCTAGGAATGGAGAAGAAACACGCAATACCTGGACAACTCCTCCTTCCAAATCCGAATGCGTAGGTGCGAGGATCAGGATTGAACCCGCTGCTTGCCGACTGCCCATGAAATCGAGAGGGATTGAATGAATCTGGGTTAGGATACATTTCGGGGTCGTGCATAATCGCCCTGGAGGACCCACTCTGTCAGACGGTCATTCACTAGATATGCAGAGACGTACCAAACATTGGCTATGACGGTCGAGTTCCTCGGAATGAAGTAACCGTCGTATTCGTCATCTTCCGTGACCTTATGGGGGAGAGCTTATAGGGATCATGCAAATCAGCCATCTCCGACTTCATCAGCAATAGGGCAACGGAGGTATTCACCGAGATTAGCCACTGGGGCGTAGCGCAACACCTCCTTCAAGACGGCGCTGAGATAAGGCAGGCGTTCGAGGTCATCCGTTCGAGGAGGATCACCGCCATGACCAACGACACCATCAATTTCTGTTTGAGCCACCGATTGGACTTTTGGGTGGAGCGCCATGAGAACGACAAAAGATATCAACGCAGAGACGATCTGTGGGTGATTTTTACATTACATGGAAAGGAACAGACTGAAGGAGATCTCACAGTATCCGTCCCACCCGCGTACAGACTACTCGCGCACCACTTCACTATTTCCTCGGTCTCACCAGAGGCCAGGAGGCGTGATGTAACGGACTCGGCGTATATTCCCTTCCCCTAGAGGATGGTATGTCAGAAACTCCTTTCCCGCCGGCACCTCGGGACATGGAGATGGGGGTTTGAGACCTACCATTTGTTCCGTTACCCACTCATGGGGAACACTCGACAATAAATCGAGCCTACGGCGCCAGGATGAAGCCTGTCGATTTGCGGGCATAAATGGCAGAAATCGCACTACAATATAGATTGAATTGCTTGTTGTGTGAAGTGTGATAGAGAACATCATCCGAACCCATAGGGAAATAATCGACAAGCCATCGTCCAGGTGCCAATGCCCAGCCTGATATTTTGGCCGCTTCCTCCGCGATGCCAACAAAAGGGTCGTCTGTTTCGTCATCTTTGATACTGTAACCATAGGCTGACAGGAGAATAGTCCCCGACGCAGTCCTAGAGAGTATGTTGCTATAATTTCGTTCTTTCTCAGGGAACAGAGGCAACGAACCTCCGAAGTTGTTTCTCAAAATCTGAACCTTCAGGAGAGAGCCTCTTAATCAGATCACCAACCTCCTTCTCCAATAGCGGCCTGTATCCTTTGGGGCGAAGTTCATTGTTGAGTATTCTTCTGTATTGCTTGTGATGTTCATGGAGAGACGAGATGTTGAAAACCGACATCCCCCGAGCACAAAGTTCGTGAAACATCCACGATTTGGGTCTGTCCGAGTAAATAGCTGACCGTTTGTTGAGGAGGTCGTGTATTGCTGAGACAGTGTTAAGAACGATGGTATACGGTGTTCCAGGATAGATTTGGTATGATATGACGGGTGCTGGAGAGGAGAGTTAGTGATTGACAGACAACAGAAAAAATCGATATACAGTTATACTCTTGAGACCATTGAGAGTATTGCCTCCACGGCGCAGTACGTGAGAGTACATTTTTCACCCCCGTAAATAACGATCCCTTTGGTCCAGGTGGAAGGCTCTTCCTCTGAGAGAACGTAGATGTTCTCTTCATAAATGCTGCTGAGAAGGTGATCAATAACAGGAAAAGACCGTATACCGTGAGGAATGCTCGGGTATCCATCGCGATATTATAGCACCACAAACACAGATGGAACTTGGCATCCTTTATAAAGTGTTGCGGCGGTGTTTCGTTGATTCAAATGGATATAGACATTTGCAATAGCTTTCTGCGTAGTTGTGGGGCCATCGAGCATACAAATTCCACTTTGAATCAGCAAGTAGTAACGTCTCCGGGATGGGATCGAGTGAATATAGTCGCGGAATGCTTACGGTGAATTCTCGGTCATCTCTGAGGGAGAGTGGGCAATTTACAGTGTCCCGAGAATTGTATGAGCCTACCAGATTTCGGAGTGCGCGCGAACCATTCCCAGTACTTCCGAGATCTGAACCCGTTTCGGGTTGGCTCACCTGTTTCTGTTATTGTTAGGGTATGTAAAGGCTTACTAGTGTATGGTTGTCGGAAGGCCTTCCGAGAGGCTAGACAATCGATGAAGATATTGGATATCCCGCCGAAGACGGAGCCAACACGGTTACTTACAGTTGCTGACATTGAGACTCGTCATTGAGCCACATGCATTATATAGAGTCCAACGAAACGGCAAAGTGTTGTGTAGGTGCTTGTGGGGAAAGAGAATCTGAAAGGGTAAGAATTCATCGTCAGAAGATGACGATCAGGAAGAAAGAAATTGCAGAGAAAAAGGCAGCGAAAGTCGCTGGGTTAAGTTGCATGGTAGGGATGAGGGAAGTTGAATGAGCAGGTACCGCGGCCGATCAAATTGACGGGATCACTGACCTGAGTCATGACACTGTAATTACCGTCCTGCACGTGCTACTGCCAATCGACTCTTGAGCTGCCCATTGACCACAGACCAGAGATGTCCACTTACGGCCAGAAGCTCCAAGGTTCGAACAGTGTTTTCTGGGAATACATCCATAAACTGATGGAATCTAATAATAAACGCGAATTGAGGGGACTAAGATCAAATGATCCGGCGTACTCTCAGGCTATCCATCCTACGCCCACTTTCAAGAGACGGCAAAACACTTCGCACTGTAATGGCTTCGATCATCAAGTGAAGAAAACTCTATGTTACGTTCACAAGTCAGATGGACAACCCAAGCCCTATCAGTAGCTCAGTGTTTTCATGCTTTCATTGATATCGTGAATACAAAACAGCTGTTCACTTCGCGTTCATGAAGCAGGTCCTGGGTCACACTTCTGGAGAATCTAACGGACAAGCGATTAGAAATTCATCTGAATTTGAGAAGCGTTACATTGTTCCTGTCTGCGCCGGGCGTATTCCTCGTTGCACTGACTACTTAAGCTTCGGGACGTTTTGGAAGACCTTATATTTCCCCTATCACTGAGTATGGAGTCCGAGCCTGGTCTGCGATTGCTTTCGATTGGCAAGTATCGTATTCCGCTGTAAAGGGACTACAAGAGCTAACGTAGATTCAGATGGAGGGGGCGTCCGAGGACTCTCAGCACTTCTCATTATCGAGCATATCATGCACAATGCAGGATTCAATCCCGACTCACCTGAATGTAGCAAGCCAGCGTTTCCGTGCGAGTATTTTGATATCATTTGCGGGACGGGGACAGGTGGGTGGGTAGCTCGCACAATCCACCGTCAGCTCTCAAATTCATCTACGATTATTCAGGATAATTGCGTTGCTCCTGGGAAGACTTGGGCTTCCAATTGATCAAGCCCGGGATGCTTACATCAAGATTTCCAAACGTGTATTCTCTAGAGGCAAAGAAAGCTCAACCAACGGGCAAGAACGAGTAGGGTTTCGCAAACGGTTCATGAAACGATTTAAGAATGTTGTTCCACAAACTGAAGCGAGCAAAGGAATGTTCAAAGGTGAGGAGTTGGAGAGTGCTTTGAAGGACATTATGAGGGAATACGGAGAGGAGGAGAATGCGGCTATGATGGATCCTCCACCTTCAAAGAACGACACAAACCTCCCATGCCGGGTGTGAGTCGGACCTTTCTTGTTCCCACGTGCCAACCTCATACCAGTTCTTTGTGTGCAGGTTCGTCGTGTCGATGTCTGCGAAGAATATGAATGCAAACATCCCTCGCCTGTTCCGCACTTACCCCACACCTCGACACCAATCTCCGAACTGTGCTGTTTGGCAAGCCGCCCGCGCCACAACCGCACATCCAGCGCTGTTCTCATCCGTGAAGATCAGCGAGTACGGAATTCCCGAAGAGTTTATCGGAGCGGGGATGGCTTTACGGAACAACCCCACTGACCTGTTGCTCAAAGAAAGCAAAACGATATTCCCCAAACGCCGTGTGTCGTGTATAATCAGCATCGGTGCAGGCCATCCTAGCGTCATATCCTACCGTGGGATGGAAGATCTCAAAAACACGCTATCGGAAATTACGGAGGACTGTGAAAGAACTGCGGAGGAGATGGAGAGCCGGTTCCATGAAGGAGGGGAGGAAAAGGAGACAAGCTATTTCCGATTCAGCGTCGAGCAGGGCATGCAGGGTATGCCCATCGATGAATGGGAGAAGGCATCCGAGGTAACAACGCACACAAGACAGTACATGCAGTACACACAAGTGCAGATGAAAATGGAGAGGGCCGTGAGCGTTATGAAAGAAACAACGAGCAAAGCCGTAGAGAATGCCGAACCGACGCTACTATAATACTAACACTTTTGACTTCACGAGGCATGTAATACTTGAGATATGCTAATTTAATGTTCACATTTAGTTACTAGTAATAAACTATCGCAATGCCGGAGAAAACTAGTAGCGCACAGAATATCCGAAGGCATTCAAGATAAATGCTGCATACAGAGTCGATGATGTGACATCCGAGTCACTGTCCTCAGGAGTAATTGCTGGATTACAAGGGGGCTTGATATCATCTTTAACGTCTACCTGGCTAGCTGAGATTGATGTTACTTGGTAGATTGGTTTGACTCTACCATTCTACTACGAATCATGGGGCTTCTGATTCATTTCATTTCTTCGAGGATGGCTCATGGTGACAAATATGAGAACCATGTGACGAAACCTCTCACACAATTACCATGACCACATACTCACCACAGGAGGCTACCCAAATTTTTGAGACGTTTCTAGGGCCCGCCAGTCGGGGCTGGGAAATTGTTCCACTAGACGATCCTCTTGTAATCGCATCGTTGCATGCTTGGGGTAAGCCAGTATCAGAAGATGCGAAAGTCTGGCAGAGGGACAAACTTTCAGCCTCTTCTTTTGCTCAAGCCGACCCAGCGAACGACGATGACTTCTGCGGCGACTGCTACGTTATGACGTTTCCTGCTCTTCACTGGTCTATCGAACCATACGAGTATTGGGTACGTGCAGAATACATCAAGATAGGCAACTTCCTGGATGAACTCTGGCAAAACATGCTCAAAGTGGGCGCAGAACGCAAGGTCCGATATTCCGTCGTGTTAACGGGACAACCTGGTATAGGTAAATTTTGAATCTTTTCCTGGTAGATAATTTGTGGTTGATTCTACTACTTTTATCTTCTTCGTGTAGGCAAAACAGTTTCAGTACACTACATTCTTCGGAGACGTTTAGGCCAAAAGCAGCCTACTGCAGTCAAGAGGCGAGCGGGAAAAGTTTGAGCGACATCAACCTCCAACTTTGAAGACCCACCCACTGTCACGTCACCCTCCCCTCTTTTAGGAAGTAGCCCCGAGTACAATTTTTTTTTTTTTTTTTTTTTGCACAAACAGCAATACTAACTTGGGGTGGATATCATATGCATAATACATAATGTAGTAGCATGCAACAGAGCCTAATATAGGATCACAAAGTTACTTGGTGCATCAAGTTACACAGAAAAAGAACACAACAAACTCTCAACTCCCCGGGAGATAGGATTCAAGCTGTGACAAAATCCAGACGTCAAGTCACAGAAGTAACATTAACCGTGACGAAAATCCAGGCGTCAGGTCACAAATGTCACCCTGACCGTTACGAAAATGTCACCAAAACCTACCGGTTGGATTCAGCCAAAAGGATACTAGGGTCTATTAGCTGGCATTTATACTTAGAATGATGTCGAGGAGACACTTGTCTCCATGGTAGACGTCAATGACAATCATTGACAGAGTTGGTGACCGTTGTAGTCAATGGCATTGGTGACAATGAACATATAACAAGCAAGAGCAGCCTCTCAGTCTTGAGTTCAGTCACTAAAGATTGATGTCTACGTCGAGGAGCATTGTTGAGACAAGTTGAGAATTGTCATTAACATTGTTGACGATAAGGTAGGTAACATACAGATAACAAGCGAGAGTCAAGTACGCTGTCATTGACAATGTTGGTAGCAAGCAATGGGTAAGACACAAGTACACTACTGTTGACGACGTCGGCAGTGTTGTAAAGACAACAAGCGACCGTCAAGGATACATTGAGATGACAACCAGGATGCGAGTCCACTGTTATGGACAACGTCGAGAGACAAGTAGAGATGGTGAGCATAGATGTATCAAGCAAGGTATGAGATGAGTACACTGTTATAGACGATGCTGACGAGTTATGTAGTGGTCAACAGATGACAAGCGACTGTTGACAGTAGCAAGCGAGATGCAAGTGCACTGTTGTTGACGACGTCGAGAGACTAGCAGTGATGGCGAGCATAGATTTAGCAGGCGAGACATAAGTACGCTGTTATAGATGATGCCGATGGGTTATTTAGTGGTCGACAGATGATAAGCGACTGTTGACTATATATTGAGGTAGTGAGCGAGATGCAAGTACACTGTTATGAACGACATTGAGAGACTAGCAGAGAGAACAAGACAGTGTTGGCAAGCATAGATGTAGCAAGCGAGATATGAGTACGCTGTTGTAGACAATGCCGACGAGTTATTTGGTGGGCGACAGATGACTATATGCTATTGTCAACGACACAGACATAGAGAGATATGAATACACAACGCGAAGCAATTATACACTAGACAGCGAGGTCGAGTACTACAATGAGTCTACAGAGGAAGCGGCGGCAGTCTGTGAAAGCTGAGGTCTTGCAAAGCCAAGCAACGGCAGTCTCCCAAAGCTGATGGCGAGCAAAGCCAAGCGGCGGCAGTCGCACAAAGCTTCGGTAAAGGGCCAACCCATCAAAGCTCAGATGTTTAGCGGCGGGTATTCACTAAATAGTCATCGGCTGTGTAGCTTTGGTCGGACAAAGCTGGAATAAGATATATAGAGCCTAATATAGGATCACAAAGTTACTTGGTGCATCAAGTTACACAGAAAAAGAACACGACAAACTCTCAACTCCCCGGGAGATAGGATTCAAGCCGTGACAAAAATCCTAAGGTCTGTGACAGAAATCACTCCCACCGTGACGCAAACCCTGAGGATTGGTCACAAATGTCMMAAAAAAAAAAAAATGTC